>JBBCBC010000012.1:29631510-29853207 GCA_037126765.1 Stenogyne calaminthoides
TGAGAGGCATGGTAGTGTATGTTATCTGGTTAAGATCCACCAATGACATTTGGTGATAAATTGGAGAATACATAGTCGAAAAAGAAAATTGATTGGTCCGATGATGAATCTTATTGATTTCAATTCTAAAAGCCCTTAATGCGATGTTGCTACTCTTAATGTTTACATGTTTAGCGATATCTAAGCTGTGTTTCTTCTAAGGATATAGGAAATGTGCGGGAACATTGAAGGATCGAAGGTATTCGTGATTTGGAATCGGAATGTTAAGACGAGTTTGAAAACTTTTGAAGATGAAAGTGATGAGAACATTTATTAAATACAATGAAAGGATAAGTGAGATTGCTAATGAGTCACATCGGTTAATTCGATAAGATACTTAGAATTGTTCTGCAAACAATTTTGATGCTAAAATATGTGAAATAGAAGAGGCTAAGTACTGATTTATTAGTCGAAAATGAGTTGATCGATTATTTTGAAAACTTAGCAAAGTCTTTCGAATATATTAGATGATGATAAACATGGGAAAAGATAAAAACAATGCTTGCTTTTAGAGGTAAACTTGATAATATTGGTAAACATCCTTTTTATGGCTGAAGTTGATTTACATTGATGATGTTTAGGTTTATGTGAGTAGAAGATGTTTGTTGTTTGCTCTTATCCTTCATAATTCAAATCTTTTTTAAAGAAAAGTTAGGAGAAGACGAATGACAATTTTCAATCCAAAAGATGAAACCAATCGAGAATACTTCTCATACGATAAAAGGCATTCCGAGTCGATTCTTTTCCAGTTTGATCGATCTAGACAATTTAGGATAACAAGTTCAAATATGATCGCGATCTGAGAGAAAAGGTTAAAATGTGATCTTATCATGCAGGAGGATATGGTCATTATCTTTAATAGATGTTCCATCTTATGCTTAGGAAGAAGATGAACTTTAATCTTGCAACAAGTGATGATTACGATGATGAAAGCGATATTTAGTAAATGTGAATTAAGTGTTATATGCGGTAGAATAGTTTATGATAATCGTTTGATGATGATCTCGATGATTATTGATGCGAAGCGATTTAGATGTTATCCTGACATAGAAACAACATTGATGAAATATGATTACGAGATTAGCTGACTTTATTGGAACTATTACGAGTCTTTGGCTGTATCGAGTTATTGATTGTATTTCTACGAATCTCTGAAGTTTAAATCGATTTAGAAACTTCAACGGTGTGTTGAGTTCCTTATCTTTTAGAAATTGATTTGAAGAAAATCTTATGAAAACTTGAGATTCTTCAAAAAAGATGTGGAAATTTACATGAAAGATGAACAGCACTACTCTTAGTTTTAAAGTTTTGATTAAGCAGCTCTTGGTCGTAGGCGTTAATGATTTGAATATAGTAATGCTGGACTTGGTTTTAGGAAAACTTTTGAAAATCTTTCGCATATCGCATGAACTATTTAACAGCAAAAATTGGAACTAACTGCAATCTTTTAAAAGGTATGAAAAATCGATGGTTTGTTTAAAGAATGCGTATGTTTTTTTATTGTCTTTAGAGTAAGTCACGTTCATCGTATTGTTCTAAGTTAAGAAAGACTTAAAAATTGGAATTGTTTTACCTAATAAATTAGACACCTATAAGCAGATTAACCTTATTTAAAAGTTGATGCATAAGAACATATAAGTATAATGTTGTGTATACATCTTTGAAAACATGTGTTCCTGGAATCCTTTGGTACTTTGATAGTGGTTGTTACAGACACATATTTGGTGATCGATTATCGACTAATTACTCATTCATTATGATGGTAGATCGTATTTTATGGTGGTGGTTGAAAAGGTAAAGTTGTTGGTAAAAGACGCTTGAATGTTCGCAGTTTCACGAAAGTTAATGAATGTATTCACATGTAAAATGTTTATTTGCTAATCAGTTAGTATTAATATTGATTTATATGATGATAGATTTACATGTGAAATTTGACAGAATTACTATGTGATGTTTGATAAGAATGATGGTGCTTAATGGTAATAGATCTGCTGATAATTCTTATTTGATTGGTTGAATCGTCTTTGTAAAAGTGTTAAAAGCGGATGATATTATTTTTGTGCATCAAAAACTTTGTGTACTAATTAAAGTGTTAAAGTACTAGACTAGAGTGTTGTTGGTTTACGATCTTCTTTGGAAAAAGAAAAAATCATGGACACGTACGAGAAAATTAAGCGAAATGGAATGACCGTAAATGTTGTCAGTAGCCTGTAACGAGGTGTTGTGATTGATTCATATGGATCTAATGGGTCTATAGAGCTGATTTAGGTGGAAAGAGGTATTCTTATCTATTTCTTGTAGATAGATTTTTTCTAGATATGCTTGGGTTATATTTGAAAGAAAAATCGTCATTTGAGTTTAAAATTCTTTACAAAAAGGTTTAAAAACTATTTTATCATTTAAAGATACGGTAGGATAAGGTGCGATCATGGAAGAATTTGAAAACAATTTGTTTACTAATTTTTGTGAAAAAAGAAATGTATTTGCAAGAGTTTTTCTCCTAAAACTTTCACTCGACAAATGGGATTCTTTGAAAGAAAGAATAGAACTTCTGAAATGGCCGAGAGTTATCTTAACCTCAAAGTCTTTCTAAGAATTAAAATTTGAAGCTTTAAACCTTTGCTTGTCACATTGAATAGAGTGTATATTCGTTACGGTAATTGTACTCTTGTGAGATTAAGATATGAGGAAACCAAATTTGAAATACTTCGTATTTTGGTTGTGTTTATTCATTTGAATGATAAAAGATCGATTCTGTGAAGTTTGATTCAAAAAGTGATAAAGATTTTCTTATGATATTCTAAAATATGGGCATATAAGAATCTATAACTTGAGAATTGATCTGATGCGATAATCATTAATGTAATTATTTGATGGGCACAAGTCCTAATTAAAAAGTGTTGAAGGCCGATGTATCGGTTGGTAGAAGTATCGAATCTTGATGACCTTGAAGATAAATAAGGATGTTGATGGAATCTATTCGCTAGCATCTAAATCTGAAGTGCAAAGTTGAATCTGAAAATCTATCACAAGATTCCGCAATATCAGCAGGTTGGTTCACTCTGACAAAGATAATGAATTCATCCATCGGATGAGATCATTGGAGAAGGCTACCAGCACAATTGCTAAGTAGAAGATATTATTCGTGATAACTTTATAAGATCGGTTTGCATGTCGTCCATGTCTTTGTCGGGTAACTTTGAGTGTTATCGTTACTTAGATTGAACTACAGAATGTGAAAGAAGCTCTTGTGATGAAAGGCGGATAAATGTTATGCATGAAGAGTTTATTCCATTTGAAAGAAATGGCGATTTGGACACTTGCCCTAGACATTTCAGATACGATGTTGTGTAGGGCAAGTGGATTTTCAAAAATAAAAGCCCGATGAATCTGGTAATATTGTGAAATGAGTAGATTGATTGCTTTCGAGAGGATTATACTCAGTTGAAGAATTGAAGCTTTGATGGAAACATTTGCTCGCATTGCTAGAATATAATCTATTAGATTACTTCTTATATTGCATGTTTTCATTAACGTTAACTTGCATCAAATTGATGTTAAATCTGGGAATTTATTGATCATGTTTACAAGTTAAAAGAAACTTTTATGGTTTAAAACAAAGCTGAACTGGTATGTAGACTCTGATTTCTTACTTGAGTTTAGATTTTTTTAGAATTGGGCGGTAGAACCTTATTCATTAAAAAGTCCCAGAATGATATCATGGTTGCTCAAATATATAACAATGATATTGTATTTGGGTTATTAGTAAAGATATCTTTAGAAGTTTTGTTAAAAAAATAGCGTGTACTTTTGAAATGTCCATGATTGGAGAACTAAATTTCTTTTGGAGTCTTCGTCGAACAAATAAAAGATAGTATTTTAACTTGTCCAAAACAAATATCTTCAGAAATTGATGAAAATGTTTGGTTGGAAATCTTTAAGCCTTAGAAAACCTATGGGTTCAACTCGAAGTTTAAGTAAAACGATTGGAAAAGATGTTGATCTCTTTTGTATATATCAATGATTGATAGTCTTTTGTACTTAACTTCTAGTAGGCACGATATTATGTATAATTAACAATATATTTTGTCTTTAGATATCGAAGCTAATCTACAAAGAATCATCTGATTAAAAGAATTATAAGATATGTAGTTTGGAGCATGTGATCTGTGCATTTGTACTCAAAAGGATACTAATTGCTATTTAGTCATATAGTGATGTAGATTGGGGGGGTGATTGTGATGATAGAAAAAGTACTAGTGGAGGATGTTTACGCGAGAAAACAACATTATCTCCTTGCATAGTAAGAAATGCAATTGTGTTTCACAATCAACAACCGAGTCCCAATATGTTCTTCGAAGTTCTTTAGACTAACCGTTATGGCTTAAAAAGATGTTTGATGATTATGGGTTGGAAAGTAGTTATTTTGACCTGCTTGTTGTGATAATACTAGTCTGTCGATATTTCCAAGAATCTGTGCAACATTCTTTGACTAAGCATATAAGTATAAGACATTTCTTTATAAGAGATCTTGCTTTAGAAAAGTTGTGAAGTTAGAGTGCATTTCTATTGAAAACAACTTGTTGATATTTTCAAAAAAAGCGCTGGATAATGAGGTTTTTCATAAAAAATCTTGGTCTTTCTTTATCTCGAAAAAAAACCACTAGATGTTGTAATGAAATGTTTTCACATTTGAAACTTAACATTAATTCAATAATGAGTACAATACTGATTGCTTATTTTTAACTTTAAATAATAGTGTTTGATCTTTATTGTTTGAATCATGGTTTTATACGAGTCCTGTACATATATCTCTTAAATGCGTTAAAATAAAAACGATGTGATGTGATCTTTGAGTAACTATGGAATGGCGAGCTCATTTATTCTGATGTTCTCTTTTTCGCGTGATTAAATATACATCCATATGTTGAGATTATCTTGGAAAATATGCTTTTTACTTTTGTATAATCGTAGATCAATTTTGATTTATTTCAAAATAAATTGTTTATCATCGACTTTAAATATCACTTAATATTCTTATATTTACTTTGCATAACCATTAATAAATAAGACGTGTTACATTTTGTAGTTAATTTAGCGTATACGGATGCGTAAGATTAAATTATGATTGTAACTAAAAAGACACCATTCAATTTACCTGGGACGGAAACGAATTAATCCGTCGGTGAAAGGTTCTGTAGTGTAAGGTCCGCATTGGCTTGTCTTGACCAAGCAGATTACATTTAAAGGGGCATGACTCGATGCATTGAAGAGGACTTGGGGAGGATAAATTCTTCCGAACCGAACTATAAGAATTAGACCTCAGCCGTTAGTTATTTTTAAATTCGCCCCTTAAATAGGATTGATTGTGGTTGGTAACTATTGCTTTGACTTATTCTGGGAAGAGAATCACCCAGATTCAATACTTTCTATTCTTGGCGATATTATTGGTCACATACGATTGTTAAGATTTAATCTTGAGAATCTCGTGTGCAAGTGCAACATTAGATTTACACCTCATGGGAGGTTCATAAGTTTATCATAATAAATCTTGCAAAGGAACTAGTTTCCGCATGGATAATAATGTTGAATGCCTAAGCACCAAGGATCAAAAGATATTAATTATTGGAAAGTTATTTCAAATTGGAGCTTGAATTAATTAATGGGCTGAATAATGCCAAACATGCGAAATAATAACCGAGCCATATTAACTTAGTTACGGATTCTAAGATGGATAAGGTAATATTAATAACGAAGTGGGATTAATTATTATTTACGGGCTTGAATAATATTGTGGCTCAATATTGATAATTCATAATTCCATTTAATTCTCCTAAGAATGAAAGTAGCAAATTTAAAATAAAGTCCATGAAAAAAGTGTTTAAAAATAAAATAAATTTTGTTGCTTATTTTTCCTCATTTTTTCAAAAAATTATGAATAAAAAGGGGAAAGATTTTCTTTGAATTTTGTTATGGAATGAAGATATGTGGCTTTGAAATACAAGATTATCTCATTAAATTCAAGAAATCTCCCACTTAGTTATTCATATAAAAATTTCTTTAATTTTTGATAATTAAGGAAGAGAGATTTCTTGATTTTTTCGAAAAGATATTATGGAAGACATGTATTTGTTGAAATACAAGTATAATCTCATAAATTCGAAGATCGAATCTTGAGTTACTTTTCTTGATTTTTGAAAAATGTTGCGTAACAAGATTTATATGGAATTTTTTGTAGAATATTTTAATTATGGAGAAAAAAAGAATATGAGATATATTCAAGATTTCTTGGGGATCAAGAAAAGATTTTCCATATTATTTTATCACTAAAATCGTCAATACCCTCTATAAATAGGGGATGAATGTTTTATCAGTGATGCATAATTCCACGCTAACAAAAAATTAAAAATCCACAAGGTGGTCAACAAATTTTATTTTCCTTTTGTTAATTTATTCATGAAAGCATCCTTCCACACCGGATTAGCCGGCGAGACTGAGAATACTTGGAAAGGTTTTTTGGTGTGTTTTATCGACAGACCATTGCCGTTCGAAGAGATAAGTTCACGTAAACTCGTATTTATTTTACGCGTAGGGATTTATGTTTTTTATATCGTGATTTGTTGTCGACTATTATTCAATTAATTTAGATTAATTCATGCTAGTAATAATTGTTAGAATTAAATTTGTATTTAAATATTCATCCCTAATAGATCAAGACAATTTATTCACAATCCATTGAGTAATTATGAGACACGGAGCTCCGCTACTACATCTATGCCTTCTTGAAAAAGATGGATCAATGTAGATACGTGTTTAAAAGAAAAATTTCAAAAATATCAAACACTTTGATGATGAATTTAATGCAAAATCGAAAGTTAACGAGATATATGTGTCTTGACATTTTGTGAAACCACTTGATGATTCAAACTTTATCTATCATACACATGATTTGTTTAAAGTTCGTAATGTTTGAATTCGCTATTTAAACGAGTTATTTGGAATGATCGCGCTATTGTTTTTTTAGATATGGTTTCCATTTTTTTTGAAAATGTGGCCTTTCTACAAAGCAACGATCACAACTTACATTTTAGTGGGTGATTACTTTTTGTTCCCACTCATGTTCAATTTTTATTGGTGTATGTAATAACCTCCTATTTGATCTCATTTTATGATCGTTTTTGGTATGTTAATATTGAAAAAAAAAACATTATTTATTGCGTATTGGATTAGAGGGTTTGTTGTTGTTATCAGGTTATTTCTTTATTTTCGATCCACGTACTATACTTTTCCTCACTATTTTACTCATTTCTGTTATTTAATTGCACCGTACTTTGATTTGATTGATTGAAAGGCGGTAAAATGAGTTGAAAAACTAAGCCATTAGTCGCTCACTGATCGTTCCGCGAACTCGCATGAGCCATTCTGTGAGAGCCTTAGCCTGCAGGGCAAATTGAATCCTTTTAAACCTTCTACATGAAATATGGCCTCCCGGTAGAACCGGATTATGATTAAAGCAAATGTTGGTGGATGTATATTCGTTCCTCAATCTGCATTCGCTATTCACCAGAATCAAAATCTGTTATCTCGGCATAAAATTGATAGACATTATTTTGCACGACATTGCTTTGGTTTAACTAATAAATGTTTTTTTGACTATGTTGATCTCGTGGTCTTTAATTTGAAGACAGCTAGAAATACTCGAGAAACCCACCATTTACGAACATATTCGAAAACCCTCGAAAATCTCTCGGTAGATGTTGGAAATGAAAGTTTATTGATGTGGGATAATATATGCCGAGGATCTACTTCCGGACAGCCTCATAAAATAAATTTAAACTAACAATTATTACTAAAGACGAATTTACCTAAGTGAATTGAAATAATAATTAATCCAACAACAACACGAAATGATATTTTCACGTAAAGATCCTGTAAAGACAGATTTCTAGGAGTTTACGTAGCGTTTGCGTTGGAGAGACGGTCCGAGACAGACAGACTGAAATTCTGGATACCCACCAAAAAATCCTTCTCAAGTATTCTCAAGTCCTCGTCCAATAACCCCGCGTGGAAGGTTCTCCAATGAATGATTTATAAACAAAGGAAAATAAAAATCATTGCACTCACCTTGGATTTACAATATTTCCATTACACGAATGATTTTAGTTGGGGATGAAAAAATTCATCCCCTATTTATAAGTGAGGGGGTTGGTACAAAGGCAAATTAGGGCTAGGGGAAAGATCTTTTTCTTGATCTCCAAGAAATCTTGAATATATCCAATATATTCTTTCGTTCCATTTTTCCACAAAAATCTCACCCTTTATTTAGCTTTATATTTTGAAAATTAGAAAAAAGATTTGAAGATTGGATCTTTGCTTTAATTTAGGATATTAACTATTAAAGAATCACATATTTTTCTCCATAAAATCTTTCCAAGAAAAATCGATAAGATATTTCTTTCCTATCTCTTCACTTATATTTTTGAAAATTACTTCCTAAAAAATAAAGTTTTAGAGTTTCTTGAATTTATGGGATAATCTTGTATTCGAGAATACATTATCTCCTTTCCATAAAAAAACTTTCAAGAAAATTCTTCTCACTTTTTTCTTTAATATTTTCAAAAAATAAAAAATATTCTGTGACAATAATTTATTTTATTTTAAGCACCTTTAATTTATTGGACTTTTAATTTTCTTTATGCCTTAAGAAAATTAAGATGGACGCTTCCAACGTACACGAGAATTTCAATAATATCGAACTACAATGTAATTGAATTTCATTAATATTAATTAATGCCACTTATATAATTAATATTACGCTATTCAACTTAACCCGTATTACGGTAATATGGCTCCCGGTCATTATTTCCGTATTTAAGATTATTTAGTCCATTAATTAATTAAAATGTCACCAAAAGCTTTTTTATATTAATTAATATTTTTATCCTTGGAGTAAGATATCCCAGCCTTTATTATCCATAATGGGAAAATTAATTGAAACTTGGAATTTTTGTGTAATAAAGGTTTTGGAGCGTACCATGATAATCCGGCAAGAGGCGATTATGACGCACGGTCTCTCAGATTAATTTAGCAAACTGTCGTCTGATTAATATTATTCTTTTGATATATAGATTGCTCGAAACATTCTCTTCTCGTTTATAAATCCAAGCAATATTACTAATCAATAAGTCCCTTATTAAGTGACATAGATTAAGAAATCAACAACCAACGAGGTCTAACTCTTCATCAAGTGTTTTCGGTCAGGCGAATGAGTTCATCCTCTGCGATTCGCCCCACCATCGAATACCTTAGTGTAATCTCTTGGTCAAGACAATGCAACTGTTTTACACATAAACTTCCGCCAATAGATTGTTGAATCTATCTAAAAGTTGTGAAACAACGCATCGTTTATAAAGTAATTTATTAACGGATTTACGTATCCGGTATCGCTAACTACAAATGTAACGTCACGTCTTTGAACGCCAAGGTTTGCAATAAATATATAACATTCAATCATATTTAAAGCAACGGTGATAAATAATTTATTTAGGTAAATAGAATAAGGTTTAATACATAGGTTATCTAAAGTAAAAAAAAACTTTTTTGTGATAACCCCAATATTGACTCATACGATTCGGAAAGGATTTTGAGGAGAAATCAAGAACATTAAATGGCGAAGAAAGCGGTTGTGACCCCCGAGGTGTTGAATTTTGAAAGAGGACGAGTTAATGTCCTAAAAAAGAAACACCGAAAACGCCCAAAGAAGAGAATTGATGGTGGTTACATTGATCCCATTCGAATTGGATGACTCGGCGAAATAGAGATGGAGATTCCAAAGGGTTCCTATTGCGTAACACGAGGATTCTCGATTGATATTTTAGAATGGAAGAGCTAATGGTTAATAATTTGAAGGAAATAACCGAAAAGGAAAACGACCTCCTAAGTGAATATTACTCACGATCTTCCGCGAGAACCGTACGAAAATGTTGAAAGATGATTCCCGAGAGAGATGACTACAAAAAAGAAGATGAGTGAGATGATTAAGGAAAGAAACAAAATCAAGAAGAACTTTCGAGAAGATATCCTGAAGAAGCGATGATGATGGCGAAAATGTACGAAAAGATGAACTGTTGAAGATCAAACTGTTGATGAGTTTGATCATCTACTATGATTGATTTAGGTAACAATGTTTGACTTCGCAACCTGCGATATAATTGAATTTGATTGGAAGTTCAGAGTTGAAAACCATCTTTGAGAGGCATATTGTTGATGAAGAATCATTAAACTTTATGAATTTGAAGCCAACAATATGTTAGGATTTCTAGAGTAGATCCCTCTTACTCTTTCTGCGATATGCTAAACCATACTTTGTGCCTTGGATTCTTTGTATTTCAGTTAATTTGAAGAAAGAGTTGGTGATAGACATCTTCTAATTATGGGAAAGTAAGGTTTAGCATAATGTTATTGCAACCATCAACTCCTTAACGTCAATATTTTTCTAAAGACTAGGAATGTAGAGGAAGAACACATTGATCTAGAAATTGGAGAAGTGATGTTTGTGATAATCGGATGAAGATATTCGAATGGACATTACAATTTTAATTTCTAAATTGACTTCTCTCTATTCCGTAACGACAAATGCCAGGCTTAGGTTTCAAACCTAAACCCATATGTCTTCACGATGTGCAGCCCTACTCGTGGAAATTGATAAAATGGCTAAAGAAATAAGAGATGAAATAGTAGCATGTTTTCTGAATTAACTTTCAAAAAGTTTCTATATGTTGGGATATTTGGAGGATCATTTTGAGCAGTTATAATTATATGGGGCATTACTGTCATTACTGATTAATGATACGTGACAATTCAAAAAATTTAATTAAACATAGAGTTTGATCTTGAGCATCACGGTAGCTAATATTGCTCTAAAATTAAATACGGGTTTTGCAAGAGTGCAACATTCTTTTTACAAAATATTTTCAATTTCATTTGATAATGCAAGTGTTAATAATGAAAGCTGTTAGATGAACTTATCAGTTTTGTCAACCAACAATGAGGTGGTAGATTTTTTCATATGAATCATGTTTAGCCGTATTTTTAAATTTGTGTGTTCGATGGTTTATCTTCTTTAAAAATGCATGTTGCTCCTATTAGCCATGCATCTTGGTTATTTAGTTGGACATCGTCAAAAGTTTTAAAAAAGATGGAAAAAGATTTATGAGTTAATAAACTTACTCCTAAAAAGTTTTTCACTTGATGTTGCTACTAGATGGAACTCAACTTATAAAATGTTAAGCATCCTTTATATATAGAAATGCATTGTAATTTTTTACACAAAACAATGTGGTATTACTTTATTTTCCTAATTAACGGGATTCATGCTACTTTATGTGAGATATTTAGTTTTAATGAAGCTACACAATTATCCGTGACGTATTATCCTACTTATTCTTGCTTTAGATCAATGTGTGTTGGGAGTTGATTCTTTATAGATTATGATGATCGAATGAAATATTATATAATCTTAATAGTTCGATGAAAGTCGAATGGAATATTTTTATATATTCCCACGGTTTATAATTGCTAAACATTTGATCCTGTAGTAGAAAAGATGGAGTGCAAAATTAATTTCTATATATTATAAAGTAGCTGTTATTTCCTATTACGGATGATAACACCACTTCTCCATTTGTAGTTTGTCGAAATCTAAACAAGTTGTTATGGATGTTTTTAGACAATATAAAAATTGATTTGGTCACTGCTAGTGGTGATTAAATTTCTAAATTACTAAATCTTTTCTTTTCGAGGGCGTATCAATCCGGAGAATTTGGTCTTTTGATATTTTTAAATTTAGTCTAAAGAGATATGGGAGACTGCTTATCAAATGTTTTTCGAGTAAGATTTTAAAAGAGGGTATCCAGCAGGATGTTTTGATATTTCAAAAATTAATTGGTCGAATTAGATGCTTACGAAAGATTGCAAAAAGAGGTATATGCATATGACTCAAGCTCTGGTCGAACGAAAGTTGGCTTGGGTGGACATATCTTGAATGAAAGGCGTTCCAAGATTGGAAAAACCTTGGAAATGTTTACTTGATGATTGGGTGAAAGCAAAGAATCCGAACACAAGATTTAAGCTCTTAGCTTAGGTTCTAGCGAAGATAGTGGACCATGACATAACCTAAACTGAAAGTGAAGCTTAAATCTTCTTAAGATTTAAGTCTTGAGGAAGTAGAAACAAGGTAAAGAATCCTACGCTGATTTAATCATTCTATATAAGTATCGCAACATAAATTTAAGTTTCTAACTTAGGATTTTTCTAAGTTTAAAATTTAAAAATTATGTCGAAACCCTTTTTTTTTTATCCTTTAATTATTTAAAATTTTTTAATTGTAATTATAAGTTGTACACTAGATTTATATTAAGAATTTGGGGCAAGATGTTACTAGAAGAAGTCAGAATCAAGTTGTAAATTGTAATCAGAATTTTGTAATGTATTAAATTATTGTTTCATGTAAATTTTTTGAGTTGTTTTTTATTTGTAATTTTGTATTTAATAACATAAGATTTTCTTCATCTTCTTTAAATTTATTTCCAATTTATTTTTTTATTGTATTTTGATAAAAGATTCAGAAAACGATTCGAGCCCGTGAACCATGAACTTAGAACTGGGAAACCTGAACTTTTGGAACCGGAATCCTAACCTAGGCCTAGGCATCAAGAAATTATTTTATATGTTCGGTTTAGGTTCTAACTTGGGCAGGGGCAGAAGGTTCCGAACCGTTTGGGCGACTACAGGTTGAAGATCTTTGTATAAGATGTTGTTAATGAACGTGGAGGAAAGTGTGGAAGATGTGTACTCAATGTTGTTTGCTAAGCAGTTGGTGACATATTTGTTGCGAACCGGTTAATGATAATACGATATGACGATGATGAGTTGATGAGTTGACCACCCGAGGGAGAACATGTCTCAGTGTTTTTATCATTGATCGACTTTTATGGGTAATGGCGGTGATCAGTGTGAGCGAGGGGGGTTTTTTAAGTATGGGGGAGCATTTAGGATTATGGAATCGGTCGTTCCAATAGCTCGATCCTTCCATTTTATTTCCTTTATAAAAAATTCGCTGCAGACAAATCTTTTCTTGCTGCTTTCTTTACTTTAACTCTTATTTAATGGACAATTAGATGATAGGTTTTATATCTTTTTGTCATTTTACTTTATATTATTGGATACTTTGCCTAAGTAATTCTTGATGTACTTAGTGTTTGTGGTCGCCCTGTTTGTTTTAAATTCTGATTTGGTGAATAGTAGTTGTTCTCCGAATAGTATTATTTGTTTCTTTCGACCACGAGTTCGGATGTTGTTTTTAAAGATCGTGTGTTGCAGTGTAAAGACCAAATTGGGGGAGTTGTTGATGTTGCATTGATGTTGTTCGGATGTTGGACAACGTTCACTGCATCGTAAATCATAAACTCTCCTAACAACGACTCGTTTTTAATAGTACGTGTTTTTCTATGTTTATATATTGCGGTTGAAGACAATTTTGGATATTGTCAAGCGGTTGCACTAGAATGGAGTGAGAATAAAAAGGTCATGTTATTTCATCAAGATCGCTTTGGAATAGTGGAAGATGTTGGTATCCACCCATAAATGAAATCTATCACATAACTG
The DNA here is from genome assembly GCA_037126765.1 of Stenogyne calaminthoides. Classification (NCBI taxonomy): domain Eukaryota; kingdom Viridiplantae; phylum Streptophyta; class Magnoliopsida; order Lamiales; family Lamiaceae; genus Stenogyne; species Stenogyne calaminthoides. The sequence goes on from JBBCBC010000012.1 coordinate 29,645,215, forward strand.
CAGTTATCCGTGTTTATATAAATAGGCGCATTGGGTCCATTCAAGTTTGAGTTAAGCGAAATACCATTTTATACTCCGACTTAAGAGAAAGAAGTCGAATATAATAAACCGGTGTGGAGGAATTAGATGTTATGTATATTTATGTAATTCGAGTATCCCAACATTTAAATTGCGTATTCGATTTTATCTTATTGAATCGAGTTTTAGGCTGAATAAGATCCTTTAGTTACTTGATTGAATAAAATTATTTTGGTGTGTGGCTCACTACACCTTTTAGGATAAATGTAAAGATTCAGTGTGTATCTCACTACTATTATAGGATGTTTTTACCATTTAGGTTCGTATAGTCCTGCATTCACAGGACTATACAAAATTTTTCGCTAACTTTGCTGCGTTTTTTTATACTTCATTACACGTATTTTGTTTACATATTGCATAACATTTTAATAAAAACGAAAAAATACACGCATACACTACTGTCAAGATTTATTCATAGTTATATCATTTATTTATAAATTAATATTTTGCTTATATTTATCCAATCTACTTCGTTTATAAATTTAAATTATATTATTAAAATATTTACGTTAATTTATAAAAATAATATTATTTTTTATAAGTTTAATAAAAATCGTTTATACAGAACAAAGTTTTTCATTTTTATTCATACGAATAAAAAGCAGCTTTCGTGTGTCATTATTTGTTTATGACTGTAAAAGGATCCAAGGTTTGCTAGACTGGGCTTCAATGTTAATTGGACCCTCAATTGTGGGCTATAAGAATCATGCCCACTTTGTTTGGACACTTATTAAACTAATTTAATTGGGCATAATTTCTTTACTCAAAACGTCAATCTATATTTAATTCACAAAAACTTGTATGGACAAAATTTTAGAACAAATTTTTAAGTAAAATCAAAATCACTTTATTTCAAGATCTCTCCAATCAATAATTTTTAATTTTAAATATAGTATCAACAGTACATCTATATTTTTTATTCTCTACTCTACATTGCATGAAATATTATAGATTTTCTAATAAGATAATCAAATCCTAAAAGATATGCTAATAATCCAATCTTATATATAATGCTAATAATTAAATCGATATATAATTATTCCATAATTTTATAAATTTTAATTTATAATCACTATTATTATTTCATTATCTTTTTTCGTTTATTAATTATTTTTTTTAATACTCATTTTCCTACTCTCTTCTTCTTTCACATGATATTTTTTTTTCTTTTAGATGTTCGAGATTTTATTTTTGCAAGATTTTCGTGTTTTTTTGCTTTGAGGTTTTGTTTTGCAAATTCTTATTTTATATCTAATGATTAGGTAAAAATCTTCATCAAATATCTTACTTAATCTTAACCCTACATCAATTTTTTTTTAAATATATTAATTTCAACCCCTACCTTTTAAAAATTTTAGGTTCTATAAATTTTAATTTTATAAACATAATTTTATTTTCTTCTTTTGTCTACTTCTTATTTTACAATTCTCATGTTTTTATTCTATCATTTCATTTCTTGCGCCTATTTCTTTTTCTTATTCACATAATAATATTTTATCTTTTGATGTATAGATTTTTTTATTTTTTATTTTTGCATGAATTTTTTTTCTTGTGTTTTTTATTTTGAAAAGATTCTTATTATACATCTTATAATTTGGTGAAATAATTATTCACTGTATATCAACCTATAGTAGTTAATGTTGATTTATTTAATTGTTACACAATTTGGCATTGGTTTAATGATTTATTTTGCTTCATAGATCTATTTTATTTAAGATATCTTATATAAGATTCTTGATATTTGTATTTTATATAAGATCTTAATTTATGTGTTTACTCGAGGATTTTGAATTTTCGTGTTCTTATTTTACTTAGTGTATCCTCGCATATCCACCTCTATATACACCTCCAAAACATAGAATCGAAATAAGAATTTCGAGGATAAAATTATTTTAATACTATACTTAAAAACAACAATAACAATTACTTTATAATCTTAGGTGAATAAAATTACTATCACCCACATGTATCTTTTGATATAATCATTATAATACACATTTTAAAAAAATATAATATCCGACGTTTATCATTTTTGAATCAGAAAAACTTGCATATTGCATTTATAAATATTAAAAATTGAAAAAAGTTGATTAGAGTAGAATTAAATAAAAGAAACTTTTAACTTTTAAATATTTCATTTAAAAGTAATAATAATTTTTTTTTTGTTTCATACCGCATCTTAGCTACATTCTAGTTTAAGGATATAACTAAAGAATTTTGAATTTACAAGTATATGTGGGGCGTTTGCTAACAAATGACAGGTTCAGCCTTGTTTTCAAATTACTCAGAGTCCAGGATCAGTTTATTTAGAAACTGCAAGATTAGGGTGTATTTTTAAATGAGTTTGTCTTCCATTAACTAGATCTATCCTATAAATTTAAATTATTTAATTAATATCACTCATTTTAAATATATTTTTCTAAATCACTCAATTTGATTCGTATTATACACTGAGTTGAGTTAGAGGGTGTATGACACAACTTATAAGCTCTTTAAAACAGCGTATAAGTTGTTTAAGAGCTTATAAGTTCATTAATTTTGTTTGATAAAATAAGATGTCTAACATCTTATAAGATTCAAAAAAAATAGTTCAAAAAAAAATAAGTTGGGATATCCCAACTTTTTTTTTTAAAAAATCTATAAGTTTTATCTTATTTCAAAAGCCATCCTCGCCCTAACTCCAAATCAATTCAATCCGTTCCGGTTTTTTTTTTTTCAAAAAAAAAAATCTGGAAAAAAAATTCTGGGAAAATATATTTTTTAAAAAAAAAAGTATTTTAAAAAAAATAATTTATTTTCTGGGAAAAAAAATTTGAAAAAAAAATTGGAAATTTTTTTTTTCCGAATTTTATTTTTTTTAAAAAAAAATATTTTCTGGAAAAAATTATTTTCTGAAAAATATTAGAATTTTCTTTTTTTCAAAAAAAAATTATTTCGTAAAAAACAAATTTTGAAAAATTTATTTTCAGAATTTTTTTTTTTTAAATTCAGAAAATAAAATTATTTTTTAAAAAAAAAAAAATTTATTAAAGAGCTTATAAATTGTATTAATGGAAAACACTTTAATAACTTAAAATTTCACTTAAAAATTCATATCTTAAAGCTCTTAAAACAAACTTAAGTTGTTATAGAACTTATAAGATCATTTTAAAATAAAATTTAGTAAAAAACGGACCACTTAGTCTCACATTAATTAAATCATCTTTATTAACTCAGTTTATTTCATTTTTTTCATTTTTTTCGTATTTTTTTTTAAACCACTAAAAACGATCCAGATATTATCGCAGGTAGGAATTAAAATAGCGTGAATTAAAAACAAGGTTCAGTGGCATTTAATCGGTCCTATAAAAAAAAAATTCCTAATTGTGATTAAATGTCATTAATTAAAATCGGATTATAAATAAATCAAATATATAAAAGTTTTTACTTTTCAAATTTAAAAAAACAACTTAGAATCTTCTTCTTTTTCAATTGTGAGATAATTCTGATTTTTTTTTAGAACTTGAAAACACCGCCTCAACTTTTAAAAACAAGTGACTTTGTTTTGTTATTGTGCATTGAGAAAATGTGATTACAGAAGCTATTAACTGTGTGCAAACGTAAACACAATATGAAAATATCACTGAAATGTACAAGTGTAAAATACCATTTATTATAGTAATATTCTTAAACATAGTATAACATTGTATTAATATCATCCAAAATTTACTGATACGAGTGCTCTATTTACTAAATTTGTAGTAATTATTAACATTAGGAAGGACAAATTGCAAAAGCTCTCTTTTTCTGCCAAGGTAATATTATAACTAGTATTAGGAATATATCTTTCACGCTTCAAATTCAACGTGCTCCAAAATCTCCCAAGATCATACATCATACATGTGAAAAGTATCCTCGTAATTGGCTAAGTAAAACAAAATTTAGAAATAGTGTTTGACTTGACATGAACGGTACATAAAACTGTTCACCCTAACAAAAAAGAAAAAATTTGTAGTGTAATATTACAGTTGAGTTTTTACACAAAAACGACATAGTTTGTATACTTCGATAGAAATCGAAGGATGAAAACTTTTTTTGTACAAAAACATTTCACATGTGCAGTGATGGCTCAAGTTTGCCTCCTCAACAACAATCCCCACACGTTTCTCTCTTTTTCCCATTTTTTAAAAGATTCATTTAACGTTTACTTACATTTTCAATTGAAAATATGAATTGACGGGGTATTGTGTATTTCAAAGAACATTAGAAATATTAGGAGTCTAAAAAGGGACTAAGTCTTACATACATTTGATTTAAGTGTCTCGTGTATGATGTCGTTTTTCGAATCCATAAGAACAGATCTTTCATGGAAGCATTTAGAATTCTTGGTAAATTTAATTTTAAATCATGTATAGAAAAAAAAAATAATATATTCAATTTTAAAAAATATATTTATGCTCTAATAATATGACGAGCATTTTCAAAATAATTACTTAAACACAACTTTACTTTTACAATTTTTGGCGTCAAAAAGTAACAAATTACACTTGTAATTTATTTAGTAAATTCTTCCTCAATTGATATGGGATAATTAACACGCTTCATTCTTCTCGGATATTGTTATCAAAGAAAAGACTTTAGGGTTTTAATATTGATTAATTTTTATGCACTTACTACTATAAATGATATTATCACAAATGAGCCTAAATTTAAAAAATAATATTAGTATAGAAAGTAATAAAAATTAAGGATTTGGACATATTTATCCAAAATAACCGTTTTAAGGTCATGGCGGCAATGCAAAAAAAAAAAAAGAAAAAGGATAAATATACGCATATTTAGAAGGGTAAAAAGAAGAAGCTAAAATTGGATAATAGTATTTGCATAGAAAGTAATAAAATTTAGGGTTGGAGAGATTTATTCCAAATAATGGTTTTTGTGAGTTATGGTGGAAAAAAGAAGAAGATAAAATATGCAGATTTAGGAAAAAAAAAAAAAAAAAAAAAAGGAATTTAAAAGGCAGAGGTTGAGGCGATCCCCAAATCATGAAAAAACTTAACATCATGCTATATTCGACCATGACTATTACGACAGGCTTTGTTATCTGATCTCATATTTTTTCTTCTACTCAAACAAAGATTTTTGAAATTTTCTGATATCCACCTCTAATACTATTCTTGACCCTACACCCTACACTCCCTTTTTTACACATTTCCAAAACATCACATTCATTCAATCATTCTGATAATAATATAATAATACAAATCATTGTTTTTTCCATCCCACACAATCCTATGACTATCTATAAAATCCCCCAATAAACATATCTTGAACTTTTTGGATAAATTTTGAAAAAGGGATTTTGAAGTCCGTGATTTTCCTCGTCTAAATGTGTTCCCCAAAACGTAACATATCTTTAAAATACTTACTATTTAAATCTCAACAAACTATTACTTTCACAAATTTAAATATATAATATTGTATAGATATGCATATAAATTATGGGTCCTGAAAAATCGATAAATATTTTAGGACTTGATCGACTAGTCTCGCTTGACTCAAGGAAGGAGCGAACTGGTGTCTTTAAAGATAAATAAATAGTGCGATTTTAAAATATATTATTTAATCACGCGTCTGCGTGGATTTATGCAAAAATCGTTCGGACCTTCGAATGATTGTAGGTAGTTGAATAATCGTTAATATATATAATACATAAAATATATTATGAACGCATCTGCTTAATGGATCTTAGCATTAAACCCATTCGGACGTTCAAATGATTGTAGGTAGTTGAATAATCATTAATATGTGCTGGTCATAATATTTAAATATGTAGCCTTGACTAACGTAGATCGTTTTACGAAACAAGTTTCTTCTATTGTTCAGAATAAATTTGGTTAGCAGGATCTAACGAGCTGAAGAACCTACATCCTCGAGCATTAATTATAATAATATCAATCAGAGATGATATGCTGCTGTCTCAAACATGGACCCGGTGAAATTGAATTTGAAACTTATTCAATGTAAAATTGATTTTTTTTATAGGCATCTTTCTTTAAAAATATAAATTATTACCATTGATTATCACATTTCGATCTACTGTGTTATAATATAAGTCACAATTCTTCACTTTTTATAGAAAGAATCTGCTTTATTGTAAAAGAATCAACACAATTTATAATAAAAATCCGCAACTCTTTATTAATATAAGTCACACTTTCTGAACTAATTTCATCGTGAAACTCGTTTCACATTATCTTTGTCTTTCAATCAACTTTTTGTTGATTTGAAATTTCAAAATTCCTATTATTTGGTTGGCGGTAAAAGAACAACTCCATGTTTTGTATCCATGTTCAGTTTAGGAAATTATATTTTATTGCATTTATTTTAGTTTAAAACAACTATATATTATTTTGTATTGACATGGCATTAAAAAACTCAGAGAGATCTTAATGATTTAATAAGAATAACTATCAAATCGAACTGGATTTGATGTAAAAACCCGTCATTCAAAAAGGAAACTGGATAGCGGTTTTTAACCGCATTGTAAAAGTTTGTCTTGGACAACATTTAATCACGGTCTAATTGATAAGATTGGACAGCGGTTATAATTCATTCAAGCCCTTTTTTAATAGTTAATTTATATTTTAAAATTCTATAATAAAATCATAAACCAAAACATATATCGTCCAATACGAACATAATACGTAAGTGTCTCGAAGACAATGTATCTTAAAAGATAAACCTAAAAGTATTCAATCTTAATGCATTACCTAACCATCATAATCTACATTTCATTTTAATTTTTCTACATTGAACATATATCCACAAAATCACATTGCGGTAGATCAAGTCAAGATTAACCAAGTCAACAAAAGTTTATAAGCAGATTAATACTTCAAATTCTAATGTACCTAAGGTTTTATTTCTTTCAAGACAATGTATCCTAATGTACCATCAATCATCTAAAAGTAAATAATAATTATCCATTCACCAAATTATCAATAAATAACTCAAATATATCTTAATGCATTAATCTTAATTTATGTTTTAAATCACCACAAACATATTATATCACACCTTGAATTAAACAATTAAACAAATCCAACCAACGAATCCAAAAAATCATATAAATTCACTAACCAACCCAAAAAATCATATAAATTCATCAACCAACCCAAAAATATATAAATTCACATTTAATCCACATTTGCAAGAGCATTCACATCCCAAAAACTAAATTAAACAATCTATTCATCTAAAGCAACACATTATTCATTCACCAAATCATCAAATCAATAACCCAAATATACCCTAATGTATTAATCTTAATTTATGCTTTAATCCCCACACAAGCATATTATCTCAAACACCTTAAGTGCATCAATTAACCAACCAACCAACCAACCAAAAAAATCATATAAACTCATCAACCAACCTAATTTAACACCTTGAGTGCATCGATTTAACACTAATTTTCAAAACTAAATCCTCACACAAAAATATTATCAAACACCTTGAGCCAAGTCAATTGTTAGTTTCTAAATTGCGCAAAAATCAAGTCAATTGCCCACACATATATTAATTCATCTCTAACAAATTCTTTATCTCTAATAATCAACAATTAATCTCTAACACTAACATATATACCATACATACACCAATATATTGTTTCTCTAACACTAACATATATATACATACACCAATATATTGTTTCTCACAACACTAACGTATATATACATACATATATATATATATATAAAGAAAAAAAAAAAATAATTAATGGAGGAAAGGAGACGATGGCGTGAGGTGAGGTAGATGATGCAAGCGACGGCAAAGCGGCTAGGGGAGGACGCTGTTCGAGGCGACATTGAAGGAGAGGGCGACGGGTGGCGGCCAGGGACAGGGTTGAAGGAAGAGGGCGGCAGGCTTGTGGAGGTAGAGGGAAGAGGAGGCGATTTGGGAGAGGAGGAGATTAATGGTTCGATTAAGTGGGAAGGAAAGATTTATTTGGGGAGAAGATGATTAAGGAGAAGGGTTTTGGAATTAATTAGCGATTTGTGTGTAATGCTGTACACGTATAACTAATATCGGCTATCGATGAATCTGCTCAAATCGCCGGTTTGCTGTGTTTTATATAGCCGTTTGAAACCGCTTTCAAGTTTTTTTTTCGACAATGTTTTGAACTCATTGTCTGTTTTTCTTTATTTATTTTTATTAAAACCGCCAAAGCTATATCTTGGAGAAATGCTAAAAAGGGTTGTCCAAGTCACATTCGCAAAGCTTAAAATGTAGTAGTGAAAGCCCAACCAATGTAGTGAATTTAACTTGCAAATGACTTAATAAACCATCTCAAAGAATTGGCGCTATTCTCAAGTCAATTTAGCACTACTTTATTATACAATCGACATCATATATCTACATGGTTTGACTATTTTTCAGGATTAAAAATAATGCACTACCAACAAATTATAAAATTAAATTAAAGAATAAAAAAAAACTACAATGTAATTGCTTTAATTTATTGCACATTATTTTTAAATTACTATAATTTAAAACTACAATGCTAATTTATTTTTACTAATTGAGATGAAAAATATGTGAAGTTCATAATGTTAAAAAATAATTAAATTATTAATAATGTTCCATAATATTACATAGAGGAAAAGAATGCTTACTAACTTGCTTTGATTGTGTCAGTACATCCTTAACTTACAACTGCCACAAGCTAAAGTTGGTTGCACTTGAAACATTTAATATACTATTTCTCCTGCTCTTGTTGAACCCCTAACTTTTAATATTCTTTTTATGATGTGGAAAAATCAGTTAAACTAAAATCACGTGAACATACTTTCAGAATATTAGAGATGGAATGACTCTTGATAACCAAACCCTAATAGGCTAACGCGTCTACAAATGGCCCACACAAACACCCTCCTCAAATCGGTCATCTAATCGTTTGAATTCGACATCTACATTATTAAAAAAGTCATGTTAAAAAATTGATTTCCACGTAACAACGCCGCAAAAATAACTAATTAAATTGACGCCTCACCAAGAGTGAGAACAAAATACTTTCTGCTCGGAATTTAGATTGGATTTGAAATGTGGATTTACCAAACAAATCATTCTTTCTTGATAGATTCTACAATCTCTTTAAATTTGAGAGTCTAGTTTAAAATGGAGGATTTGAATCATCGTGAAAACTTACTATTTGAAATTTACTCGTCTTTTACCGCCATATATAAAACTCCCTTGTATTCCTCAAACCAAATCTAAATATTTGTAAATTAAATTTTAAGAAAACATGATTTGTATATAAAACTATAGATTTAAATTTATCTATCCAAATGAACTCGCAGAGAAAATCACACTATTTTTTTTCTAAAGGGTAAAATCAAACTATCTTAATTACAACTTAGTGCGTAAATTATAAAAACTAAGTTCCAGATGATCTAAATGTATAGATGCGTTCATAGCCAGTATTTTAAAATTATATAATTTGTATATTTAAAGACGCACTCGGTTTATATTAACAGATAAATTATTAATATGAAAAATAATTACTGTTTATCTGTTTTAAATATATCAATTTTTAATATAATAAATTATACAATTATAAAATATCTTTTATAATTAACGACTCGAATAGACGTTCACCTGTTACAAAATAATTGAAAAATTACATTAACACGAACTTGCTTACTACTTGGATAGTAATCCAAGAAAATAATTTGTTTACGTGTTATTATTTTTAAATTTAAAAATGAAAAATAAATTGTCAAGAAAAAAAAAAGCAGAAAACAACCAATTGATTGGTCAGAGATATGGTGAGACTGAAGGCCAAGAAACAAGTGTATACCGTCGACACTCACCAATGTGTTCATCCTTCTCACAAACGTGTCTTACACACCACCCAAATTTATTGCATTTTCTCAGAAGCAAAATTTAACAAAATACATTAATTTTCACAATATACCTAAATAAAAATCAGTCATTATCATGAAGAATCTCTAGAAAATTATAGGAATTTCATACTGTCGACCAAGGGTCTGGACAATAGATACATTGAATTTCCCATGCCAAAAAGGACATTTAACGCCCTGCTGTTTCACGTTTTTTTCTGTTTGCGTTGTTGATATTTATCATAAGAAAATTAGACAGAATGTTTCTGTCTGCATTTTTCCGCTTATCATTAACAATAAAATTAGAACCAATATTACTATATACACCTTTTGTGCACATATATTATTATTATTATTATTACATATTATTTTGTAGAATTATATATAATTTTAATTGTAAAGTGTTTTTTTAAACCAATTGTAAAGTGTTAATTGTTAACAATAATAGTAATAACAGTAATAATTTTGTCCAAAATTAAACCTATTCCCTTGTAGATTATAACAGAACGATTTGGAAGCCGATTTATCCATCTCAAAACACGTTTCGTGAGACCATTTATTTATCATATAACCAAATTATTAGGAAAAGATATTCCAGGTATAGAACGAATGAGAGAGAGCAGAGAGTTGATTTAAGAACGATGGGGTAGATCTTAGGACTCGTTTCTTCCACCCCACTTCCGAGTGGGCAACCGGGTGGGCATAAACCTAACCTGAGGAACCCAGAAGAAAGACAGATAGAAATAGATCGGTATCAAAAGAAACGGTTAGATGATCATTTTAAAAAATGAATGATGTGTGACCTTTTTTGTGCAAAACTTCCTAAATCATGCACGTGGAGGGAGTCGTTTGAGAGAGTTTCTCTGGTTGAAAAGATCGAGACTTCCATATACATAAAGAAGGGATAAGGCGCGATGAACGACATGGCTTTGTGAGATTTGGGGATTAATATCAACAGATGCGAGAGTGGAAGATAAACCGAACAATATATGGTTCGATAAGCTACAAACTTCGAGCAAAACCTATCCAAGTTCTCAAGAGGTATGGAGGATCAAGGTAAAGCAGATGGAATAGTGTTGGGAAACATGAAGTCCATCATCCAACACTTAGAAATGAAAAGGGTGTGATGTTGACGGAAGTGGAGAGATTATCAAATAGGGGCATGCGAAAAAGAGGATATGCAAAGAGGATACGCTGATCTCATGGAAAAGCTTTTTGGCAAAACCCCTATGAACGCACTTTTTAAATGCTTAGGTATGCAGTTCTCAACCTCGGAGAAGATAGGACTTGGTTCAACCTCTTTGGATAGGGAAATTGAAGGATGATCAAACCATAGACGGATGTGGAATAACATACTGATTTAAATGATAAATATAACGGAATTAAATACCTGGAGGTGATATGGTCCGTTCCAGCCATGGTTCCGATGACTTGACAGAACGGCGTTGAATCTGGCTCAATAAAAGTGGCTCGAGTTCATCGAACCATGGAGTGATGATATCATAGTTAGTAATAAGCGTTGGTGTGGACAGATTGGTACGGGTAAAATTTTACATGCTTCGGTCAAGACGGCTTCTTCCAATTTGGTGTCATCTAGATTGAAACATTGTTCAAAGGATGATGATACGCTGCGTGTTAAAACTCCGCCTTAGAATCTTGATCCTAACGCCCATAAATCCTCAAAACCTGAGAGATCGAGGATTGATGGTAGTCGCTTTACATAAAATTGAGAGGAAGATGAGGATTTGATGGAAGATGGCGATGATAGCATATCGGGTTAGATTCTTTCGAAGAAGTGGCTCATCTAAATCGGATTAGGCTTCGGAGAAAGTCCGGCGAGTCCATTGACGGCGGAGGGCGTGGATCTGCGAAAGTATGTGCATTTAATAGTTTAAATGCCTAATGATAACCTTTGGGGAAATAAAATGGGCGTAAGGTTAAATGCGATGTGGACCTGGCTCAGATACGGAGTAGAGGCCCACGAGACGGGTTAAGGTGGCGAAGAAAATCACGCTGCAGACAATTATGACACAAGTAGTGCTACTATGTTTTTCCAAAAAATTGATTCAAAAGCTGGTGGACCCTCATCTTATAGCCCACCGAAACTTCACTGGGCCTCGGCGGCTTCCACCGAGCCCAACATGATTACTTTAAATGTCGAGTGCGATTGAATGGAGGCCCAAATGCGAATTGATATTTGGGCCTAGTATTGCTCGGCATTGGGGCCAGCATCATCTCACGAGGGCTTCAGAATTTTCTCTGAATTGCCCATCCCGTCAGTTCTCGATTAAGAATTGGACGCTTTCTCAGTCAAAAGTTCACAGAGTATCTTGGCTCCCTTCCCCAATTCCAACCAACCTACCCACAAACCACGAAACCCATCGGATGCCCATCGTTCAGAGAAAGAATGACCCAGTTGGGCGGAAGAAAGAAGAAGAAGAAAGAGTCTGCGAGGAAAGTAAAGTTACGAGAAATCGATTGGAAAACTAAGCTCAAAGAAAGAAAAAAAAGAAAATTGAGAATAATGAATGAATTTGGTACCAAATTAGGGCTCGAGAAAAAAAGTGGCTCATGAGATGGTGAGGAATTGATTGGAAAACCTCGAGAAAAGAGGCCGGAATAATAAGAAGAGCAAGGCCAAGAAGGAAAGAAGGCAACAAGAAGATCATCCATTGAAGTTTCGGCACCTTAAATGAGAGGATTAGGGAAGAAGGAGGAGGTAAAATTAAAGAAATGATTCAAAAATTCAAAAGATAGATGTCGTGTCATCTGAAAATGCAAAGATGGTGTCTATCGACAAGGAGTGTGCAAAATCATTTGGGGACACTCAATTTATTTGGGTGTCAAAGATTCGGAAGGCCAATCCTGAGATATGCTTCACTTTTATGGAATCCTAATACTTTAATGAATTTAACTCTTGGTATGGTAGAGGTTTTTGGTGGTCGGTGGTATTTGGAAGTTCCTATAATGTGCAAAGTTGTGTAATTAATATATCGCTTCATGTTGTTATCTTTGAAAAAAATCGAAATATGGGACTTAGTCGTGACCGCGGTGGTGGGACAACAAGATGATATTTATGTGTGTGTGTCATTGGAGACTTTTAATGCAATTAGCGCCAAAGCTAAAGAGTTGGGAGTGGGGGAGCGGATAGATGGCGAGGATATCTCGGCTTTTGATGATTTCATCACCGCAACCATAATCGACTTACTCTCTCGGGCGGTCCTTTACATATTATAGATCAGATGGGTCTTATAAAAAGTGGGCCGAGAGGGTCTTTTAAACAAGATCGTGGCTCAACAAATGGCGAATGTCACCTTGAAAGGCCTGGGAGAACTTTGGTCGACCACCGCGATATATTCAGATTTCGTGTGGGATTGGGGCTAAGCCGTTTAAATTCTTTAATAGCTGACTTTCACACCCAAATTTTAAAGAATTCATCCAGTGGTGGAGTAAATATGAGGTTCTCGGATGGAGAGGGTTCAAAAGTTGAAAAAAAATTAAAACTCCTAAAAGGCGGACATCAAACTCCGGAAAAATGATGTATTTGGAGTAGTTGAGGCTTAACATTCAAAAGAAGAAGAAAGAGGAAATCGATTGTCTCGACATAATCAACGATGCCCGTGGGGTTGGATGAAATGAGATTATCAAAAGAAATAATTACTTTCGGTGAAACCTTTGGGGATCTCATTATGGGAGAAAATTCTTTATCGAAAATTAAAATCCCTTGTGGTAAAGGATGATGTAAACTCTAACTATTTTTAATAGATGGATCAAGAAATCACGGGACTCTCAATCAAAGGCATGCGGATGAATCAAATGGATGAGGTTAAAATTTGGGCTTCCAGCTTTTTCAAAGACCATTTAATGAAAAAAGATGCACCATGCCTCTTGCCAAGTGACTCGTTTCATCAACAATTTGGGCGATTCTTGAAAATGGCCTTGTTGGGATTATCTTTGGAAAGTATGCTTTTACTTTGTATAATCGAATCAGATTTTGAGACTTATTTAACAAATAAATTGTTTATCACTGATGCTTTAAATATTATCGAATGTTACATATATTTACCGATAACCTGTTCAATAAGTCGACGTGTTACATTGTAGTTAATTTAGTGATACCGATCACGTAAGATTAAATTAATGTCCCTTGTAACTAAAAAAGTCGCTATTCATTTACACCAGATGGAAATGAACAAACCATCGTGAAAAGTTGAAATGTAAGGCTCATATTGGCTTGTCTTGACAAGAGATTACACTAGTGCATGGATCGATGCCTTTGAATAGGACCCTAAAGGAGGATAAATTCTTGAGAACAAGGGAGAATTAGACCTCGGTGGTTCAATTATTTCTTAACCTTCGTCCCTTAAAAGAAATCACGTGGGATTGGTAACTATTGCTTTGACTCATCATGGTGGAATCGGTAAGATTCAATACTTTTTGCCTTTAGGCAATATTATTAGTCACACGTGATTGCTAAGATTTAATCTTAAGAATCTCATGCAAGACGCTTTTGTTGACGGTGCCTTGGGAGAGTTAATATAAGCTTATCATACCAAATCTAGCAAGTGGAATTAGTTTAGATATGGATAATAATGTTGAACCGTTCTTTAACCAAGGATAAATATTAATTAATGGAAAGCTATTTAGGTGGCTCAATTAATTAATGGGCCTAAATAATCTTAAATACGGGGAAATAATGAATTTGAATATATCGATGTAATATGGGTTAAGATGGATAGTCTTGATATTAATTATATAAATGGGATAATTAATATTTACGGGCTTGAATAATATCGCGCCAATATTGTATATTGAGGTCCATTAGAAGTCCATCTTAATTCTCCCAAAAGCCTTAAGAAATTTCAACATATAGTCCAATAACCTGAAAAGGTGATTAAAATAAAATAAATATTGTTGCTTATTTTTCAAGAAAATTCGAAAATTATGGATAAAGTTGGGAGAAAAGATTTTCTTTGAATTTTGTTATGGAATGGAGTATGTATTCTTGGAATACAAGATTATCTCATTAAATTAAGAAATCTCCCACTTCTTGCTTGTCGTAATGATATTTTAGAAAATTTTGAAATATAAGGGCGAAAGATTTTCTTGATTTTTTAAAAGATATTATGGAAGATATGTATTTCGAATACTGAGAATATCTCATAAATTCAATAAGATCCAAATCTGGAATCTTGATCATCTATTTTTTCAAAATCCATATATATAGAGTAGGTGGGATTTTTGTGGAATATTATGATTATGGAAAAAAAAGAATATAGGATATATTCAAAATTCTTGAGATCGAAAAAAGATTTTCCCACGTCATATTTTTGCCAAAATTTCGTTCACCTGGTCTCTATAAATAGGGGATGATTCTTTCATTCCGGACCCTCTTGAAAACGACCTCCACGATGATGGAAGAATTTCATGTGAGTTTCGGGAAGATAGTGAAAAGGATTAAATCCATCCTTTATAGTCCTCATTGCTAAAAAAAAAAGATCGTTGCTTTTTCTTTAGAGGATTATCGACCAATATCCTCATCGGGTCCCTCTACAAAATTATTTAAAAATCTTGGCCATCGAAATCGGCCAAAGCCATGGATCCTATCATTTCGGAGACTCGGTCGGCATTTATCGATGGCGGACCATATATCGAGACGGAATTGCAACCCTGAATGAGATTGTCGATGAGGCAAAAAGAAGAGAAAAATGGTCCGTTTTTAAAGTTGACTTCGCAAAGGCTTACGACTCGATAAAAATTTGGTCTTCGGGGTCAATTTCCCCCAAATGGAGAACTTGGATACTAGAATGTGTGTCAACTGCCACTGCTACAGTCCTTATCAAAGGTAGTCCGTCCGGTGAGTTCAAGCTTGGAAGAGGCCTCGACGAGGGATCCCTTATATCCCCTTTCCTTTAAGATCGTTCTTGGGAGGGCCCGAGCTCTGCATTAAATCGGCATTCATCTCATAATTCTTTGAACCTCGAAGTTGGACAGGAAATGGTTAATATATCACATTTACAATACGCAGATGATACTATTTTTGTCTGTCCAACCAAGATGAAGAACATTAAGGAGATTAAATACATCTTGAGGAATTTTGAGCTTTTGTCGGGACTCGGTGTCAATTTCAATAAATGTTGTCTATGGGGATTTAATTAAGCAATGCAAATTTCTAGCATGGCCCCGGTAGTCTTTGGGGTGTGTGTTAGAAATTTGGAAAAATTAGTTATTTGGGGTTAAGTGTGGGCATCAATCACAAGAGGGTCGATTCTTGGGCTCCGTTGGTGGAAAAAATTCGAAAATGTTTGAAGAAGTGGGAGGATAAACATATTTCTTTCAGGGGGAGAATAACACTGGTTCAAGCTGTCCTTTCGGCCATACCGATCTACTGCCTATATTTCTACCGTATTTCGAAAAAAACCCTTAAGGAGATTGTGAGTTTGCAAAGAAATTTTCTTTGGGGGGGAGTGAGGAAAATACCAACATCCCATGGGTCAAATGGGATGATGTGTGTAAAGGAAAAACTTGTGGGGGACTTGGGATTAGAAACATCGATTTTTTTAATAAGGCTCTTTTAGGAAAATGGATTTGGAGGTTTTTGAGTGAACCTAATATGTTATGGGCGAGAGTCATAAAGTCTAAGTACGGTGGTCTGGTCGAGTTGAGTGACGGGGTTGGGGGTAATCGAGCCACCAGAGGTAGGGGTAGAGTCTTTAGTGCATACATGTCGGGGTGGTGGAAAGATGTGTGTGAGTTGTATGGGAATCCGGGAGGTGGGGGTATGGGAAGTCATTTCACTAGAGTGGTCGGGGATGGGAGATCTGTTGTGTTTTGGGAAGATAGATGGGTCGATAATATTAGGTTGAGAGATAGGTTCCACAGGTTGTGTAGATTGTGTTCTCAGAAAGTCAAGTGTGTGAGTAACATGGGCCAGTGGGGGGACGAGGGATGGGAGTGGAGTCTAGAGTGGTGTCGTGAGCTTCGTCAAAGGAACTTAACATCTCTAAATCAGTTGTTGACTTTCATTAACACACTTTCATTAACAGGATTCATCTACAAAAAGACACGGCGGACAGGTGGAAGTGGACCGTCACACCTAACGGGCTGTATTCTACAAGCGCGGCATACGACCACCTCATCCAGGAAGACACGAACGCAGCAGACAGAGGGATAGAACATAAGGCATTCGAGAGAGTATGGAGGAGCTACGCACCAAGACGAGCACAAGCGATTGTTTAGAAGATCTTGAGAGGACGCATCACGACCAAAGACAACCTACTTACTCGAGGCATTGTTATGGCAGCAGGCGACATGGGTTGTATCCTTTGCAACCTTGAAGACGAAAACGTAGCCCATATTTTCTTTCGCTGTCCTTTTGCTACGACAACTTGGCAACGTATTTACCAATAGATCGGCATCTCTACAACAACGCAGTGTAACCCAATCGAGAATTTCATCCAGCATGGAGCGTCTCTTGGCAACCGGAAAACTTCAAAGATAGCAGACACTATTTGGACTGGGGTCATGTGGTCTATTTGGAACATGAGGAACGATTGCACTTTCAATGGCTCGACAATTGACTTTGGAAAATTTTGGGAAGCTATGATAGCTCGGATTTGGTCTTGGCTTTCCGTAAGAGTGGAGAAGGTGCGTGTAACCCCCTTTAGAGTGTGGCTACAAAACCCCAGAGTATGTATCTAGATAGGATTATGACAGAGCCTGGAGTTTTTCACTGGTTTTTGGGTCTTATGATTTGAAAATTCCAACCGATATGTAACAAGAGTTTTAATTTGCAACATGGATTATGTCTTATAGTCTAGGTTGCATATGTTGTTTTTAATAAAATTCTTAACTTTACCGTTAAAAAAAAATAAATTATTAGGAATTCCGCACGTTATAAATTGTTAATCTTTTAAGTGAGAAGTGAAATCACCTTTATAGAAAATATTATCACTATTTATTAAATTTTATCATCACTGTAAAAGTGATATACTATTGTAAGAATATTTAGCCATTAAAACATCTATTTTACTTGCACAAATCACAAAAATAAAAAAGTTATAGAAAGCACTTGTTACATAAATGCATGCCAAAAATTTAACATGAAAAGGAAAAGAAATGGAGATGCAAGCTGAGATTAAAAGAAGGTGCTTACCAAAGTGGAGTCTCTCCCTCAACTTTAATAAATCAAAATATTCCTAATTCGTGTCATTTCATGCTAATAATTCACGTGGACCCTAAAATCTAAATCACGGAATCCCCTTTGCGTAAACAATGGGGATATTTTTTCATTTCAGATTCATTGGGTGGATTGCTGACATGAGGGCGATCCCCACTTGCCAACTAAACCAAATTAAAATAGGAGTACACAAACAATAATTAGTATCACTTGTTAATAGGGGTGCACTATATATATGGCTGAAAAATATAAAAAATTGAAAAATCGAGACTCAAGTTAGATACAATTTCTTTAAAATAAAATACGTTCTTTACTTTCGATGCTGTTAAATAGTAGGACACTTATTTTCAGGACACAACGATTAAAAGCAACAATATCAACATTATATCTTATTTGAATCGAACTGAAATATTACTCGATATTATCACCGGGTTATGAACGAATATAAGAGCAAAAAAATACATAAAAATATTATCAATTGCTGAAAAGACATCTGTATCGTCTCCAATCTGTTGTCTTTCGAGTTGTCCTTCCAACCTCGACTGAGGTGCTACCTATAGCTTCCAAAAGATTGATTGTTGGAGCATGACCTTAAAGAGCCACTACAACGTTAGATCGAAATCGAAAAATCATGAATTATTTTTTAACTTCTATGCACCAGTTTCACTGAGCATATGAGTGAAACATGCACTAATTTTGAATGAAAATTGATAGAGACATGACACTATATTTAACTGAAAACGTGAAACGAAACGTGAAATAAACTTTCATTGTACTGTGAGGCTAGTTTGGTGTAAATTCATTGGTCATTAGATTTGTCTCATACAAGCTCTTTTGCTATATATAAACAAAAAGTTATATTAGAGGGTCTTTATTAGAGCTGTCAAAATGGGCCGGGCCCGTTGGGCTGGCCCAAGCCCGCCTGGGTTTGATGAGGGTTGGGTTGAATATTTATTGGCCTATTTAAAAATGGTCTCAAACGGGCCGCTGGCTGGAGTGGGTCGTGTTGGGTTGGGGCGGGTTGGCCTGCTGGCTGGGGTGTAATTTTTTTTAAATTTTATTATTATTATTTACTAACACAAATTAAAAAAATAAAATAAAAAAATTTCAACTTATTCTACTCAACTAGTTACTAAGACTCACGGGAAATAGAATCTTCAAAAACAAAGAAACCATATAAATTAAATTACCACAGCTGCTGCGCAGCTTCACAAAAGTGTTTATGTATTTAAACTTATGCTTATGAACTTTAATTGCTATTTTGAGACTATATTTTATGTTGAAACAACTTTGATATGCACTTTTATTTATTAAAACTAATTTTGTGGACATTGTTTACATGCTTAAAATTTATTATAAGTACACGTAAAAAAAAAATATATTTTATAAAAAAAGCTCACGGGTTGGCCCGCTAAGCCCGCTATGGGTTGGGTTGGGTTGACTAGTTTCGGCCCAAGCCTGCAGTGAGTTGACCCGCCAAAGCCCGCAAAAAGGTGAGTTGAGGTGGGTTTTGGGCCGGCTCGACCCGCTGGCCCGTTCTAACAGGTCTAGTCTTTATATGAGACAAATCTTATTTATTATCTCATTGATTTATGATATTTCATCTCAACCATTTAAAAGTTGTAAAACAAAATATTGTGTGCACCATGTTCACTATACACCACTATTACTATTGCTTACAAGGATTATACTTTATAAATAAAGTGTTGATCATTTGACTTGAATATTAATGTGAACCTCCCATCAATAAATTGATTGTATTCGTTTTTTCAAATCATAGCTATAGGCAATTATGTATAGGGGTGGACGGTACGGCATACCGAAATTTTTTTCGCCATACCGTTACCGTACCGAAATTTTCGGTATACCAAAAATTCATACCGTTGTCATACCAAAAATTTTGGTATACCGAAATTTCGATACCGAAAAAAGTCATACCGTTGTCATACCGAAATTTTCGGTATGACAACGGTATACCGAAAATTTCGATAATTTTGATATATCGAAAATTTTGGTATTTTTGGTATATCGAAATTTTCGGTATGTCAATATTGATACCGATACCGTACCATTGTAGAAATTGCTTCTACTTCAAACCAAACCAAACCAAATTCGAGCATATTAACACCCCCAACAATTGGTATGCAATTCAAACCAAACCAAACCAAAAAATTGGTATGCAATTCAAACCAGAAAATCTCAGCATATTAACACCCCCAATAATCCCTAATTTAACACCCCCAACAATCCCTAATTTAACAAATTTTGATTCTTGCATTAAAAAAAACAGCGGAGAAAGAGAGCGGGTGGCCTGGCTTGAGTGATGGCGACGGCGTGGTCACGTGGTGGATGGCTTGGCTTGGGCGACGGCGTCGTGGAGGAGGCGGCCGATTGAAGAAACTGGAAATGGAGGAAGAGAGCGGGTGGCGTGAGGGAGGCTGGGCGACGCTGCGAGAGGGAGGCCAGGCGACAACGGCTAGAGGGAGGCGGGGCGACGGCGGCGACAACGGCGAGAGGGAGGCGGGGCGACGGCGGCGGGGAGGAGAGAAAGGTATGTGAGTCGAGTGGGAGTGGGGATGTAGACGGAGTTGTGGGCAACGTCGACGGGGAGGCGGGGAGGCGGGTGAGAAGGGGAGAAGCCTGAAGCGGCGCAAGAATGTTTAGGGTTTCATTTTTGTGACTTTGTGTGTTAGTGTGTGTATATATATAATATAATTATTATTTATTTTTTTTAAAAATATATGAAATTCAATATAGGATTTTCGGTATATCACGGTATACCGAAATTCCTATATTCATATACCGTTATCGTACCGAAATTTTCGATTCGATAAATTCGATATTTTTCAGTACGGTAAGTGCGGTATACCGATATTTTTAATATTTCCTCCAGCCCTAATTATGTATACACTTGTTAATTCATTTATGCAATTAATATATAGGGGAAAACTTTAACTGAATCACTCGTTCAACAATCCCTTAATCATATATATATATATCTACGTGTGATAAAAGCCTAGCTACTAACGTTAAGTGTAAATAGTCAATTCGGGGAAGCTTCTTATGGTTGACAAGTACACAATTGCATCATAAAATAAAATAGGGCTAGGAATTAGAGTTGCAGCCGTAATTAATAAGGACACTTGTAATTAATTGTACATCGTGCTTGGGTGTGGTTTGTGTTAAAAAAATCAACTAAATTTAAAGGTTTAGTGAAATTGTGACGATTGATTAACTGATTGGTGGATATTAATCATAAGTTATATTGTTGGAAAAAGAAATACGAGAAATGTGATTTATAACTTATAAGATAGTTTGTGACGGGTTCAAACAAATGAGCGAGACTTTTTGTTGGATAAAAAAAAGAGAATGTTTACGAATTGATGATAAAATTAAAATATAAACTAAAGTTGATACTTCGTCTTATTTTATTTCTTGTGATCAATAAGATCACTTCTTTTTTTTTTTTTTGAAAACCAATAAGATCACTTCTTAAAGAAAACAACTTGTGTGAATTTGAGTTTACGATAAACTCGATTTTCTTAGTATCACTGTTATATATAAAAATTATCACTGTTATGCACAAAAAAAATTTATTACTTAAAAAATACTTAATACTTTCAAATATATATTTTTTTTTACGGATAACAATGATAAAGTTCATGTATAGATCTGATTCATGGCGCGTGACTCTTTCTTAAATAAAAATTGAAGCAAAAACTCGCTTAAATTTTGATTCAACAAATTATAAAGCCAGATATATTAATTTAAATGTCATAAAGTTTGTGTTGTAGCCTAGTGGTTCAGACCTGTTTTTTTTTTTTATCAGAAATAAGGATATTATTAACACCAAACAGGACAGGAATATAAGGAATATTCCAGTCCGGCAATAAAGAGATTACATCAGCTTGTTACACGAATAGGAACTCCAAACGAAAATGAAGAGTACAGAACACAAAACTATTTACGAACTAATATTCACACCAATCTCTCTCGGATTCATGAGCCATCGAACAAAAGAAGGAATCTGAAACTTGTCTTTTCTAACTGAAAGCCACGACCAAGTTCTTGCAATGATTTCCTCCTAAACTTTCGCCGAGTCCGTTTCAATGTTATCAAATAATATCTCATTTCTAGTTTTCCAAATTGACCATATGACACCAATTCAGAGCGTGTCCGATATTTTTGAAAATTTTGAAGAGCCAAACACTATACTGTTGCTAATAAAATTCAGCCAAGGTACCTGATGTAGAACCGTCAATGTCTGAAGCCATCGATGATACCCCGCCCAAATGTCTCGTCCAAAGTTACAGTTGAAGAAGATATGCTTTGTGGTCTTTTCTGCCGCTCCACACAAGATACACAAAGGATTGCCGACATGTTGTAGCATCCCACGGAGGATAAGATTGTCCTTCGTTGGAAGCCAACACTTGAGAGCCTTCCAAACAATCGCCTGCATACGTCTTGGGGCAAAATTGGACCACAATTTTTTGAACGCCCTCCTCTCGTTGCTGTTGTCCTCCGAAATTATCGCTTGGTTTGCCATCAAATTGTAGGCCTTCTTGACTTGATAGATCCCGTTACTTGCATGTTTCCATTCCCAGCTATCCTGTTTGTCTCTGTGAAGTTGTGACATGTTTAAGTAAATCAAGAGCTGATTTAGTAGAGAAAGATCCCTAGATAAAAGATTTCTACTCCACTTGAACTCCCAACTCCAACCCTCCTCTCCCCAATGACCCATATCCCTCACCACACACTCCTTTTGAACACTAATTCTAAATAACCTGTTAAACTTGACACACAAAGATACCTCACCAACCCACACCTCCCTCCAAAAAGAAGTTGTATCCCCCATCCCCATAATCTTAACAATTTCAGCCCTTAAACCCTCAGCCCCCACTCTCTGATAAATCTCACAAATATCATTCCACCACCCTGAAGGACTCCCTCGGCTACCTCTCTCCCCCTCCCTATACGACTGCTGCCTCTCTTCCTCAGCACACTTCCTCAACCCCCCGTATTTTGATTTAATCACCCTCGCCCACAACCTACCCGGTTCGTTAAGGAACCTCCACACCCATTTTCCCAAAAAAAAACCTTATTAAATAAATACAGATTTTAACCCCAAGCCCCCCCTCCGATTTCTCTCTACACACATCTTCCCATTTAACCCTAGGAATTTTCCGGGTAATTTCGCTCCCCCCCCCACACACACAGGAAATTTTGTTGCAAACTCACAATTTTCTTAAGGATTGTTTTTGGCACTCTGTAGAAGGATAGACAATAGATCGATATCGCTGAAAACGTAATTCTACCTCCAAACGATAAGTGGCGATCCTCCCATTTAGCTAACCTCTTGCTGTTTTTTTTTTTACCAAATCGTCCCATGCAGCTGCATTTTTGTGGTTAACCCCCACATTAAGACCCAAGTAAGATAGGGGTCCCCTTCCAACCTCACAGTGTAGTAAGTTTGCCCCTCTCGAGAGTAAATTAAGCTCTACATTCTGTCCCCAAAGACTACATTTATTGAAGTTAACACCTAGCCCCGATAGCAACTCAAAATTTTGGAGAATGTATTTGAGTGATTTGATGTTCTCCATCTTTAATGGGCATAAGAATAAAGTATCATCCGCATATTGGAGTAGTGAGATCTCCACCTTGTCCTTCCCCACTTCAATTGATTCGAGAAGTCCACACCGAACAACATTATTCACCAAAATGTTCAACCCCTCGGCAACAATTAAGAAAAGAAATGGTGATAGGGGATCGCCCTGTCGAAGGCCCCTTTGAAGTTTGAATTCCTCCGATGGGCTGCCATTAACCAGGACTGATGCCAATGCAGAGGAGACACATTCCATAACCTATCGTCTCCATTTCAAACTGAAATTCAGACCCTTCATCATTTTGTCTAAGAAATCCCAGCTTACCGAGTAGTAGGCTTTTGCAAAATCAACCTTGAAAATTGCCCACTTTCTCCATTTCTTCTTAGCTTCATCGAGAATTTCATTTAGTACGACAATACCATTCGAGACTTGGCGTCCTCCAATGAAGGCGGACTGATTTTCAGAGATCACTGGATCTAGCACCTTGCTAAGACGAATAGCCAAAACCTTAGAAATAATCTTGTATAAGCAGCCAATAAGAGAGATAGGACGAAAATCGTTAAGGGAAATAACCCATCCTTCTTCGGAATGAGGGCGATGAAGGAGGGGTTCATTCCTTTAACAATTTTCCCAAATCGATGAAATTCCTGCATCATTTTAACAATTTAACCTCTGAGTAACTCCCAATTACTTTTGATGAATCCAAACGAGAAACCATCAGGACCTGGACTTTTAGACGACTCGCATGACCAGATTACCTCTTTAATTTCCTCTTCCGTGAATGGAGCCACCAGGAAAGTGTTCTCACAATCTTCAATTTTCAATGTATACATGCCGATAATAATTCAAAATATATTATGTACTCCCATTAAAAAAAAATTATGTCGTAAAATAGTACAAATGTATATAAATATGTATATATATATATGATCTTAAAAATAACAGATCTTGTCTTGCTATGCAAAAGTGTTGACGATATTATTTTCAAGTTATAAATTGATATATGAGATTCAAAAATGAAATCCTTAGCTATATATCCCGAAATATTCGTAAAAAGATATATTGTTCCACTGCATTTATGTTATTAATTTCAATTAGTTAATGATATTGATGTTTGATTATATTAAAATAAAAATCATGTCACGCCAGGTAGATATTCCATTCTTATCCATAGGCAACAATTATTTTCCTACTCACTATGCATTATTTAAATTCAGAAACCTCAATCATTGGTTTTCGTACAATGATATGATAAAATATTATTCCACACTAATAATAAAATAATACTACCTCCGTCCCGTTCTTTAGGGTTTTTTGACTGTTCATAAGGATTTATGGGAATAGTGATTAGAAAGAGTTGTTTATTAGTATTTTATGTGATAAAGTGATGGGTAGTTGGGGGTAGAAAGAGTTGTTTATTAGTATTTTATGTGATAACGTGATAAAGTGATGTGATAAAGTGATAAAGTGTATTTCCATTTTCGGAAAGAAACCTTAAAGATTGGGACAAAAAAAATGGAAAGAAAACCTTAAAGATTGGGACGGAGGGAGTACTATAAACATAAAGGTCCGGGACGACCAATAAATTAATTTTGTTACTTCATAAATCTGCATATACGCATACTATCATGTACACATCCTCCTAGTTTTCAATTTTACTTGTTTAGTACAACACAATCCTTCATATTGATTTTGGAAATTTTTAATGTTTTGAGATATCAATTTTTCATTGAGTAACACCCCATGAACCGAGTTTATGCATGAAATCTATCACTCTTATAGGTAAAAACTATCACTGTTATGCACAAAATCTTTCACTGTTTAAAAACATAAAACATTTTCGAAACAATGATTATTTTTGTGTATAACAATAATAATTTTTTATGCATAACAGTGATACTAAATGAACCAAGTTCACGGTGAATTCGAGTTCACACAAATTTTTGTCTTTTTAACTCATACCTGTTTAACATTATGTCAAATTAAAAAAAATACAAGGGGTTAGGAGTATATTATAAATATATATTATATAATTTTGTATATATATCATTTTAATATACTATATAATATAATTATATTATTTTCTACATTGAACAATTTAAATTACAAATATATAATGCATTAATTTATGAATTGATTTTTAGGAATATTCACTGTTACGTCTCATCTTGAGTATATTTTTGGAGGGAATTTGTAACGCTAACTAAAGATGAAATCTATGGTAAATTTGACTTAGCTGAATATATATATTTTTTTAAGTATTTTCATCGTGCATAAAAGTATTACTGTTAAATTTAATATTTGGCACATGTATATTTATCCAATTTTTGATAATTTATATTTATATAAATTGTAGGTGTTTAAGAAAATGCTTGCCAAGATGTAATATATCCCATTGTTTATAATTTATATTTATATAAATTGGAGGTATTTAAATTTTACGTAACCTCCTTTGTACTTGTAAAATAAAAGAAAGCAAAACTTCATAAATTCGTAATTTTCGTGATATCAGGCACCTTTCGAGGGCAGTACCGTCTTTTTGTACCGTAATTCGTTGTCGGGATTCTCACTCTAAGATGAAAAAATATGAAATAATTATTTTAAAGTACAATGTGCAAAAATAATTTACACTTCAGTTCAAATTAGATACTGCAGTGCAACATAATCGCTGCCTACATACAAGAGCAACACATTCGCAGAAGCTTGGAAAAAAATCTGAGTGGAAGAATAAAAAAGAAGAAACCCTAGAAATTTCTCTCTCTAAAATTGCTTCAATTTGTTGTTGTTGTTTTTTTTTTTTTTGAAAACCACTTCAATTTGTTGTTGATATCTCTCTTTCTCGACTTTTCCATTTTTGCTTCTCAACTAATCGTCAACATTTCTACTCTCTGATCTGTGTATATATTCGTGTACAGGATTTCTGCTTTTTTGTTCCACATTATTCACCAAATCCCAAATCCCCCTGTTTAATTGTGTACGTCTAGCACACAAAGCAGGAAATTAGGGCTTGAAATCACTCTAATTGTTCAAGCTACGGGTTTTGGTGCTCAAATTTGTTTGAAAACCCAGAAATTATCAATTTATGGCGGTTTCGACCATAGCGCTTTATTCTAGTCCACCCAGTAGCGTATGCTCTGCAGCTCACCAGATCAGCTCTCACGCATCGTACGATTTGGATGTTAGCGGCCGGTCAACGTCGTCGGCCTCCGCATCGCCGTCGCAGAAACCGTTAATTGGCGGTCTGTCGTGCCTGTTTTCCTCGCCGCCGATTAAATCGGCGAGCTATTTACCCGGAGCCGAGGATTTGGGTTCGTTATGGCATGATAGAACCGATGAATTGGGGTCTTCCTTTCGGTACTCTTCGTTAAGCTCGTCTATGAAACGAGATCAGGCTCACCAGAGTCCGGTTTCGGTGCTTCAAGGCCTTGGCAGTTCAATTGGGACTTCTTCTAGAAGCCCTCCCATGAGAATTAGTGCGGATTTCAGCTCAATTAGATCAGCAAGTGGGGGAATGTTTAATGGATTCGTGAGGCATGCGTTAGGTTCGTGTGTTGATTATGATTCGGCGCCGCTGACTTTGGATGTTAAGGACTTCGATCTGCCTTCATCCTCAAACGCATTATCAACGGATGAGCTTCCTTTTAACATGGACGATAGTTTCATGGGGTTGGAATTGCCGTCATATGCGAAAGATTTGCTCTCTGATGCGCAATCGAGGCATTCAGTCTTTAGGGATGATTTTGTTATCAAGGCTTTTTGTGAAGCAGAGAAAGCTCATAGAGGCCAGGTATTTTGTTAGCTTTCTTTTGAAACGTGAAAAGTATCTTATGAAAGAATTTTGTTGGCATAAGATATGACTATTTCTGATGTTTTGATCTTTGCAGAAACGAGCAAGTGGTCATCCTTATTTGCAGCATTGCGTGGAAACGGCGGTTTTGCTGGCAAACATTGGCGTCAATTCTACAGTTGTTGCGGCAGGGCTTTTGCACGACACGGTTGACGATTCTTTCCTCACATTTGAGGACATTTTCAGGTCTTTAGGGATGGGAGTCGCTGATTTAGTAGAGGGGGTAAGTGAATTTGATTCGTTAACCTTTATTCTGCTTCATCGACTTTTTAACTTGTTGGAACAAATATAAAATATGTGGTTGTTTGTTATGTTCTCCTTTCACGGATGAATTGATGTGTTTAGATCAGTCAAAGGGGGGATATTAAGAATTGTTATTTAGTGATTATTTACCGATCCAGGGTTTTTAGAGGGTGTTGAGTTATGCTTTTGAGTTTTGACTGCAAATATATGTATGAGCTAGTTAATGTTGAATTTTCATCTTATTGGAGTTGTATGCTGGATGCATTAAACCATCATGATTTCCTCACAGGTTTCCAAGCTGAGCCATTTGAGCAAGCTGGCACGGGATAACAACACAGCCAGTAAAACTGTTGAGGCAGATCGATTGCATACGATGTTTCTTGCGATGGCAGATGCAAGGGCTGTTCTGATAAAGCTTGCTGACCGATTGCATAATATGATGACTTTGGATGCTTTGCATTTGAACAAACAACAAAGGTTTGCTAAGGAAACTTTGGAAATATTTGCTCCTCTTGCAAATAGATTAGGTATCTCCACTTGGAAAGAGCAGCTAGAAGATCTATGTTTCAAATATCTTTATCCAGAACATCATCAAGAACTGTCCTCTAAGCTTTTGAAGTCCTTTGATGAGGCTCTGGTTACTTCTTCGTTGGATAAGCTTGAGCAAGTGCTTAAGGCTGGTGGTATCTCTTACCACTGTGCTTCAGGCAGGAATAAGAGCTTGTACAGCATCTATTCCAAAATGTTGAAGTACGTCCTTTCTCTCTTCATCATCTCTCATGTCGTACACAAGCATATTTACATTTTTATAGATGTATGTAGGCATTAATAACCTATATAGTCATGTTTCTGTGTAGATGTTTTTGATATAGTGGTTGTTTTGGCCTTTGTGTTTTGTGATTCAATTTTTACTATGTGGTTTTGATTGTGATAATGATCTGTTGCAGGAAGAAGCTGAATATGGATGAAATTCACGATATTCATGGGTTACGACTTATTGTTGAATCTGAAGAAGACTGCTATAAAGCTCTAAGATTTGTCCAGCAGCTTTGGCATGAAATACCTGGGAGGTCCAAAGACTACATTGTTCATCCCAAGTTTAACGGGTATGCTAAAGCTCGATTGAAGTTGTCATCTTATTGTGTTTGTTGTATTGTACACTAATATCATAGTAATGCTTTTCAGGTACCAATCTTTACATACAGTAGTCATGGGTGAGGGTATGGTTCCCATTGAAGTTCAGATCCGAACAAAACAGATGCATCTGCAAGCTGAGTATGGGTTAGCCGCCCATTGGAGATACAAAGAAGGAGATTGTAAACACTCTTCCTTTGTGCTTCAGATGGTTGAATGGGCACGTTGGGTGATGACCTGGCAGTGCGAGTCAATTAGTAAAGACACGTCATCAGTTGATTTTATTCAGTCGATGAGACCGCCTTGCACATTCCCTACCCATTCTAAGGACTGCACCTTTTCTTGCATACCTCAGTGCGGCCCTGATGGACCCATCTTTGTAATCATGATTGAGAATGATAAGGTTTGTTTGCTATATTCTCTTGCATATGTTTTCACTGAACTTCGAATCGTGTGAATCGACCTTTTGGACTTCTTTTGGGAGAACTATCAATTTTTGTTTTAATAGGTCCTTTGAACTATTTTTTTATTTAAATTTTAATTTTTGATATATATGTGATGGATACCATTAAGGCGACATGTATATTATTTGACAAGACCATTATGGTGAATCAAAAAACTTCTGTCAATTTTCGTCTTGGGGATCCTGAGCTCATGGAATAAATTTTGATACATAAAAGTGCTTTTTGAAACTAAAAATAGTTTAGGGACATATCGAGACAAAGGTTGATAGTTTAGAGATCTTTTCCCTTTCTTTCGTGCATTGAATTCATGAAGCCAATTTGACGTTATTCTTGGGATTTTCAGATGTCTGTGCAGGAGTTTCCAGCGAACTCATCCGTAATGGACCTGTTGGAAACAGCGGGTCGAGGCAGTTGTAGATGGACGTCATATGGATTTCCTATTAAGGAGGAACTAAGGCCACGGCTAAACCATAAGCCCATCAGTGATCCCATGTGTAAGCTAAAAATGGGAGACGTAGTTGAACTAACTCCTGCCATACCGGATAAGTCACTTACAGAATATCGGGAAGAAATCCAACGAATGTACAATTGGGGTCTCGCAACATCAAGTACAGCTATACCTAGCTTGAGAAGCTGACCACCATCTGTTGAATTCATTCTTTGGTAATGTTTATTTTAATAACACAGGAAATAGGTAATTTTATGTACATAATTAAGCATTTGTAAAGAAAGTTACATTGTTATGGTATGAAGGGAATTATTCAGTTTACCACAGTCTTGATCTTCTTTCGTTGGCCAATGTCTGGGTAAAATTATCAGTTTATCTATTCGTGTGGAATGTCCAAACTATTGTATTGTGAGATCTATACGGTACAAGCTCAAGTTAATCAAACTTGAATCTAATTTTTCTTGACTTGCTAGCTCGAAGCATGATGTAAAACTTAAGTTTGATAGATTGTTTATATTTTTCCAGTTCTATTTTACTTGAGATGGATACAAATTTTTCTTTCAAAGTTGTGTTGTTTGAATGGTATAACAAATTTTAGTGGAATTCATTACGCTTCCCAAATATATAAAATTTAAAAAAAAATAAAAAAATGGACAAATTCATAATGTATACTGTCGAGGTTGACTAGGTTCAAGTAAGCTCGTGAACTACGATAGGTTGATTAAATTTTCTTGACTTGCTAGCTCGTAAACATGCAGGATATAAAACTAA
Organism: Stenogyne calaminthoides; assembly: GCA_037126765.1. NCBI lineage: Eukaryota > Viridiplantae > Streptophyta > Magnoliopsida > Lamiales > Lamiaceae > Stenogyne > Stenogyne calaminthoides. The sequence goes on from JBBCBC010000012.1 coordinate 29,675,866, forward strand.
TTGTTTGATAGTTGATTTATAAGTAAAGTTTTTACTTCAAATAGAGTGATAGATACAGAGCTTTTTGAATAAAACTTGTTTTGTTTGAGTGGAATAACAAATTTAACTGGAATGCATCATCTCGTGAACTATGATAAATTCCTTAAACAATGCGACTCAAATTGACAATTCGGACATGTTTTCAAATTCTAAAAACAATTCACCATTAGGGTGTGTTTTCAAATTCTAAAAACAATTTCCGAAATTACTATTTTGAAAAGCCATGAGGTGTAGAGTTTGCAAATGCCATCTAAAAATCTATAGTTCGGATTTTCAAAAGTTCAGGGTTTATAGCCTGTTTATAAACATGTTAAAAATAAAAACTCGAAAGACATTGAAATAGCAAGCTCTCGACACAGCAGATTTTAGAGAGCGACAATTTAGCTCTGTTGCTAGAAGGAAAAACCAGGAGATGCTAATACAAAAACCAGTATTCTGTTGAGAACTGAGGTCTGATTATACCGGCAATATTGCAGACAAGGCATCTTGAATGAGGAACAAGATACAAGCTGGCTAAGGGGTATCTTGGGAAGAATCACCCTGATTCTGAGAAGTGCTCCTATTGGGATTCGTATTAGTACCTTCGTCATCATCCTCAGTTTCTTCAGATGGTTGGCTACTTCGTCTCTTCGGGATAGCAAGTTGATAATTTGGGAAGATCAACGTATCCTGCTCCGGAGGCAGAGGGATTCCAGGCCTCGATATTGATTTTGGCAACGGGACCTTGTTTCTGCTTTTAGCCAACTCCAACAGCACCTGATGATAGGAATATGTTGCCACGAATTACAATACCATTTACCACAATATGCAAAAAAACTGAAAGTTGGAAAGTGCAAATTGTGACAAGGTGGTGACAATCCAGGATCAATGGATTAAAATGTTACACAAATTGTTGCATAATAAACGAAGCACCAGGTACACTGTGCATTCACTTGCATTATGTAAATGGTATTAGTTGGTTTTACTGAAAAGTATTAGCTGTTTTCATTGAGACTTACTCTAAACAAAAGGATCAAAGAAACTAAATTGATTACCTCTCGTGGTGGAGGCTGCGAAAAACTAAAATTGACCTTAGACTGAATTGCAAGCTTAACATCATCAGAGTCAATTGTATACTTCTCAGCATGTTCGGAGTACATTTGTGCATCTGACAACACATCTGCAACGTACCGATACCAAAGCTGTAAGAATTGGTGCACTACTCGAGGTTCATAATCATCAACGTTCATTGATCTTAACAAATCCTGTATAATCTTTCCATCCTTGGGCATATCCTCCTCTCCTCCGTCTGTCATTACCTCACCTTTGGGCGCGTAAAAAACTGCAACCAATACCAGTTCTTATATTAATCCTATCGATTTGTACCATATGAAATATCAATCAGTAGGATTAGTCCAATATTAATGAGAGAATCATTAACACAGCAAATATGATGATAAACTCCCAACAGAAAAACAACCAAACTTTAGATGGTATGCTTTTATCTAATTCTATTATCATTCAGAAACTTTTCCTGAAGGAAATAATCTGACAGACCTCCCTTTCCATCCTACATCCAGTGTACTCCACCAGGTATATAATCACCACATTTTCATACACCCCCCCAATACACCATATCATGTTTTAATTTGGTGTTGCATTTTCACTGCACATGCCATAAGCATATTATGAGATCATCACTATATTCCTGACATGCACCACTGCCACGAGATTGAAACACACCACACCACACACCATGGACGGTCTAGGGAGGGCTGGGGGCAGTTATATACCCTCTTGGTATTTAAAATTTTCTCACTATATATAGAGAAAAAAATTGCATATGTGCCTCAAATTCGTAAAATTTTGTCATTTAGTTCCCTTTGGATTATCAAACGTTTCCCCATTTTACATTATGAAAATTTCGGCTCCCTTGGGATGAAATCCTGGATCCACCTTGAAACACACAACAGGTTGGAGAATACGTTTTCTATAATAGAAACTGATTAAAAACTTCACCTTAGTGTAAACTACCTCAGAAAGAAAAGTCCAGTATCTATCTCATAGAGCAAATATAATACGCTAATATAACAAGTTCTACGAAAACAGATAATCAATTTTAGTTTCACAGAAGTAAAGAGATTATAACATGATCATACATAACACCGTAACTCTATCATCAAATAATGGAGTATCTTACCTAAAATTGAACTTAAATACAACATAAAACCAATTTTCAATTATTTCCTAATGTTCAACCGTGAAATCCACATCAAAATCATTCTTCCGAAGCTAACCAATCTAATCCGTAGAATGAACCATGAATTATCACGTAACAGAGAATAACTAACAAAATCAAAATGCGCAGAACAGAAATCAACCTTAATCTCTTAATTCACCGGAATCCAAAATCTGAGGTGCCTCGAAAAATGTAGCCGCAGCGCAAAACCACAACAGACTCACGTTGATAACCGCCGGTTGAGAACTTGAGGGAGAGCGATGCGATCTCAGCCGCGAAGTTTTCGGTTACAAATGGGACTTTGAATTGGCCGATTTATAAATATTCCAGAACGTTGGCCCATTTATGTTACAGCCCATTTATATTTAGTCCAGTAATTCGGCCCATATATATTTAGTCCAGTAATTCGGCCCATTCATATATAATCCTTTACTTCAGCCCATTTATTTATAATAGAGTCCAGATGGTCCATTTATATACTTCGGCCATTTAATAATTTTTATTACTAGCCTATTTATGGGTACGACTAAATACACCCGAATTTAATACACAACACTCCAATTATTAAATAGCCCCATTAAAAAAAAAAATATTACTACAAACATCCCATATTTTGACCAATGTTGGTCTTGACCTTCAGCCCATTTATATAGATAGCCCAGAATATTGGTCCGTTTATTTAGTACATTACATTGGCACATTTATATATGACCAAGTCTTACATGCATCCAGGTGTATCGTACAATCATAATGCATTTTAGAATCGTGCAATTTATTGTACTAAAAGATGCAATTTATTTATACTGAAACATGTAATTATTTTTTCATATTAATAGTTGCACGATTTAGTGTAAAGAAGTTGCATCTTTCAGAATAACAAATTGCACGATTCTATAATGCATTATGAGTGCACGGAGCACCTGGACGCACATGAGACCCACTCTTTAAATATATTTCATTCATGGGCGCGACTTAGATGCAACTCCGAATTTTATACACACCTCAATTGTTAAATATACCTCATCAATTTTTTTTAATTAAAATTTATTATAAACACCCCATATTTTGACCAATGCACCTTTTTTTTTTTAATATCCCTTCCAATCACGATATACGTTCGTAGAAAATCCTAACTCGTTTGGTAGGGTGTAAGTGATAAGATAAAACAGTGATAACAATGATTTATTCGACAATTTTAAGTATATATTTTTATTTGGTTCATATTAATTATTCATGTGATGAAAAAATGGCTGAAGTTGCAGAAAATTCACTAAATGAGTAACTGTTTTTCTTGAACCCTTATTTTGATCTGATAAAATTTGGGTGCTTCAGTGATGTTGATGTAAATTACCATATTCAATCCAGGATGTGCTTCTGCTTTTGAACTTTTGATATGCTGATGATGTTGCTAGTTAGTGTATTTCTTTAACATTAATTCTCATTGTTTTAAATTATTATTTTATGGCAAGAAGATAGAGAATTATTTTTGAACTCTTTTACTCTGTCATTTTGAACTTTTTTAAAATTTAAAGTCATTTGAGGTTTTTATTTTCTAAAATAGATTTAACCAAGTTGGGATGCAATTAGAGAAATTCCAATAGGAATTTACTCAAATGAAACTGTTTGTGAATTTTTTGTGACTTGGCCCAAAAATATTTGTTTGAACCTCTCATGCACGGATTCTTAAAAAATTAACAGTATGCAGTATCGGATTCGCCTGAGGTGCAATTCGGGTGGGATTCGCTTGAGATTCACACCCGATTCGCCACGTGGCGAATCCCAATTTTTTTTAATTTTTTTATTATCGGATACACGTATCCTGTTCCGAGGATACGCGTATCGAATACGTATCGGGGATTTTTTTAAAAAATTTATTAAATTTTGGGGTTTTTTTTTTTGTAAAAAATTAAAACTTACTAATAATTTGAAGGACACACTCTAAAACTTATTAAATATTAAAATTTATTAATATTTTATTATAATTTATGACTTGTATAGGTTAATGATATTTGATTTAATTGTTGTTTTGTTACTTATGGGATGAATTCCTTGATATTAGTACTTGTGTTTTAAATACTCTTGATATTATTACATGTGTTATATATAATTCTTGTAAATTTTTAATATTATTACAGGTGATATATATATTTAAATTAAAAAAATTGACGTATCCTAACCTTATCGTATCCTAAAAATTTGAAAATCTACGAATCCCCGAACCCGAATCGTATCGTATCTGCACCCCCGAACCCGTTGAACTTATTTAATAAAGCTTGTTAACGTAAATAAATAAATTCAAGATTCCTGATATTTGGTTCATTAACTAATAAACAAGTTTGTTAGTAAGCTCGTAAGCTATCATATAAAATATTAAGCAGTTTGATTTTAATTTATAATTTATACCGAATATATAAGGTAATTTTAATTGATGTGTAGAAATATTTGCCTCAAAAAAGTAATTTTTAACATTTGTGTTTCTTTTTTATTCAAGGCATTTTTTTTTTCATTTTCTTTTGTCTAGAGTTGATTTACTCTCTATTACCTTCTGCAAAAAATTATTTGAACCAACTTCCTTTACACAAAAAAATTGTCACAATACTCTGACCACTCTAACTTAGTTCTTCCAACAATTATGAAGACAATGTTTAAGGCAACTTTCAACCAAGTTCGTCGGGAAGAGGCAATTATGTTAATTTCAAGAGTGCTTGCAAACTCAACTTACAATTTAGAAGCACTTATCAAAAGTTAAAGTTGCAAGGGGAAGCTTTAAAAATACGCGTTTCTGCCCCTTTCGTTTGTTTTGGCAAGCACCCTCTTACTCTGGGGAAGACAGTTTGCTTATACATTCCACATATGCAGAAAGGTAAAAAATTAAAAGACTACAAGAAACTGGATTAAATGTGAAATTTCTTCGTCATTTTCTCTAAAATACATTGTCAAAAAGGCCTTTGACTTGCAGATACACTTGTTGCAGCATTAAATTGACCGTCTCTTAATAGCAATACATTTCATCTCATGCATTTAAACGTTTCTAAAAACTGCCTACTCTGATAGGACATTCCTTCAAAAAATTATCGAGCTGTGAAGAATATAAATCAGGAGATGTTCGATAATGATCCACATGAGGTGATGAACCGAAGTTAAAAGACAACACTCGTCTCCCACTCCGCCTCTGTTGCTCGATGAATGATTCCACTCTTTGAAATGGAATCACCCTGTCCCCTGTACTATATAGATATAGCTGAGGACATGGAGGCTGATTCTCTGAAAGGATACAAATTATCTTTTCCAATCTCCTGTTACACATAAATACCAATTTACTCATTACTCTAACGCTGTTTAGTGAAAACAACTAATAATACCAACTAATACCATTTAAAAATGCACTTGAATTGCACTCTGTGACTAGTGCATGGAAGTATTTGCCGAAAAAGGTAATGATAAAATTAGCCTTAATAATAAAAATAAAGGACACGACTTCTATCTCTCTCCACATGCTGAAGCTCAACAAAGAAGAGTTTCGAGAAGTCTTGTGACAAATGGAGAGTGCAGAACATGTGGCTTTTTACAAATAGGATATCTTTAGGCCTTATTATATGCGAATATGGCTATAACATGCAGCTATATTTCAGTGTCAAATGTAGGCCATTAGTTTTTTCTCCGCAGATTGAGGCCATTATTCCCAAACTAATGGGCCTAAATATGCAAAAATTAAACTTTTACTGGCCTATATGAGCAAAACTTAATATTTTTGTGAGCCTAAATGCATGAAAAAAAGAGCAAGTCTCTTGTACACCAGGTGTACGGTGCAACTGTACACAGCTAATACATTTTAGTGAAAACAACTAATAATGTTCAGTGAAAACAACTAATACCGACCAACTAATACTGTTGGGTGAAAAGAGCTGATACCGTTTAAAAATGCACTTGAGTTGCACGATGCACCTGGTGCAAACAAGACTTTGTCGCAAAAAAAAAAAAAAAAAAAAGAACGACCTACATTTGCCAAATTGAAAACATATAGTCCTCCAATTGCCACCCCCCATAGTTATGGTCCATAAAGAACATTATTCCCCAACTTGGAGATTGAAAGAACACTTACCTGTTTACATCAGGCAGGTTGAGAATATAGGAGAAAAACTTCTCAAAACCAAATAAAAGCAAGGTTTCAATTAGGGGTGGCTCCCTCTTTTCTATGTTTGAGCTGCTCTTCTTTAGGAGAGCTGTGGTAAATCCAGCAGCCCAGACCTGAAACAATTGAAGGATCATTAAACCAATGCTTCTTTGGACAATCTATCATCAATAGGTTTCTTTTTGTATTAGATCAATACTAACCATACCGCATAAGCACGAATCAAACTGATATATCAACTAAAAAACCCGGCATATGTAAGGTGTAAAGATATTTGGTTAGAGATCATGCTCAGAACTTTTAGACTTTGAATGTTTGAAAAACACTAGACTAGAATCACCACTTTGAGCAGGAACATATACAATAATCAAGCCATGTGTAAAAGGGGAAATGAAAAGACAATGATTGACAACTAACTTAATTTGATGCCCTTTTCCAGTGTTTGAAAAACAGGTAACACTTGAGGTACTTTCTAATGGAGCTGCGTACCATGAGAAACAAATAAAATTGACATTAATTTGTTTAAATGCATAAAAGGTATGTTGCAACATGATGATAAATTTTAGTGCTATGGCATTAAATATACATGATTCAAACTTTAGCAAAGGAAAAGCGGAGCAATTAAATGGAGTTGAAATTACACAATACAAACACTTAGGCTGATCATAGTTGTTTACCACCACAGCTTCAGGACAAGCCAGAGGAACCATCAATTATACTACTAGATAAGATATGCAATCAGTATTGTTAAGTAAACAAGAGAAATGCCAGAAACCTTAGGATCTATAATGGGGTCTCCTCCTGAGTCTACTATGCATCCTTTGATGTTGTCCAATAAATCTTGCCTATCTTTCAAATGTCCAAGAATGGCACCATACCTAGAATATAACATCTGAATCAGCAAATGAAAAGACAATATTGAGATTGAATTAGAGGCGATCGAGTGAATTAACCCACGTTAGCCAACCAGTATTACTAAAGGTATGGAAGATCAAGTAGCGATTGCGGTGGGATAACCAGGATGTGAGCTCATGTGTCAAACGCTCAATCCTTTCCTCCATCTTTTTCCCCAAATCGAGAGACAGCACATCGGCGACTGAAGATGTAAAATCAACAGAGTGAATGCCCCTGGAATTGTACCACTGAGCGTATTTATTTACGTGCTTCTGCTTCGCCCCCAACCATCCTAACAACACTACCGCGACCTCAGGCCCTTCATCCACAAAAACTCTGCTGCTGCTTCCGTTTCTTTTATCTGAGATTAAATTCCACCGCCCGATTGACTGGCCAAACAGAAGCCGATCGATGGAGAAAGGGCGGAGAAATTTTGGAGAGGGATTCTGAGAAGCGACTGAGAATCGGTATGGGGATCGGACATGGTGGCTTGTACGACACTGGACATGGAAATTGCGACGAGCTTTGAGAAACAGTAAATTGGGAGGATGCCGATAATGGAAAATGCTGGACGACGACATCGATGATTTTACAGGCCTGCGGGAAAGGGTGGAAGAGCGCCTCACCTGTAAAAAAACGAAAAGAAAAAAAATCCAGGGCTTCTTATTTTTCTAAAAAATACTGAAGGGCCGGCCTAAGTAATTTTCGATTTGGTTGGAAAATGTCAATGGGCTGTAAAATAACAATGTGTGCTCAAAATTTTAATTAATACTAATATATATATATATATATATATATAAATATTTATTTGAATAAAATATACTCCCTCCGTCCCAAAGAAACGTGCACGTTTACTGTTTTCACGTATTTTTGCGAGCGAGTTTTTTATTAGTATTTGAAATGATTAAATAATTTTTAAAGATGAATGCAATAGATGAGAGGTAGATTTATAATACTTCTCTTTAAAAATCATTTTATCATTTGAAATACTAATAAGCAACTCGCTCACAAAAACTCGATAATAAAGTAGGTATGCACACTTTTATGGGAAGGAGGTATTACTTATTTTAATATTATTAATATTTGATCTAGATTGTTAAAGTATATCTTTATATTACAGTATTAGATTAGATGCATGTTTACTTATTTTTTTATTGATATTTGTTCATTTAATATATTATTTTAAGTGAGAAAATATGGATAATGATCAATAATTTATACATTTAATTATATATTATGTAATTATGATGTTATATCGGTTCAATCACTTTAATAACGTTCGAATCAACGTTTGCTTTCACTTTTAAAACATAAGGATTAATTTTTTGTATTCCAGTAACTTCCCATCGTTTTGAAATTGATCCCGATTATTTTGAATTTTTTATTTTGGTCCTATAAATTTGTGATAAATTTGAAATTGGTCCAGGTGATATGCTATTGCAGGCCACCTGTCAAGTCAATACACATGTGTCACTTTGTTTAACTACTTTTTACATGTGACAATGTTGATTGAATTTTTATGTTAATCTGACATTATTTAATTTAATTATTCATTAAATTAGTAGAAAAATAATAAAATTTTAATATATTTAAACTTTTTAAAAATATTCTCAAATTATGTTACTGGAATTTTTTTTATATAAATTTATATTATTTTAAGAAAAAATAATTTTATAATTCTATTAGTTAAAACATTTAATTATCCTAAAGTAAATCAAATTTCGCTAAACTTCACTATCAATATATAAGGTAAATATATATTTTAATAAACATATATAGCTTTTAGGATTTACTTTTATAAAAGTTACTCTCCTGCGGAGATTGAATTCAATTTTAATTTTGATTTAACTACGACTCTAAACCCTAACCCTAAACAATGAACCCTAAATCATATGAATCATTCGGACGGGTGAACCATGACCATTTGGGCCGGCGGATTTGGGTCCCGATTAAAAAAAAAATCTAAACTGAAATTAAAGTTAAAAGAAAATTGAAAATGAAAAAAAAAAAACTAAAATTGAAAAAAATTTAAAAAATAACTCCTAAAATTAAATTGCACCAATTTTATTGGTGCATGTGGTGCACAAGAGAATTTACCTTTTTTTTTTTAGTTACTCTCCTATGCACCATAGTGCAATTGAATTCAATTTTAATTTGGATGAATTATGCACTCTAAACCCTAACCCCTAAACAATGAACCCTTGAACCATTCATGACGGGTGAATCATGAACCACTTGGGCCGAGTGAACCATGAACTACTCGGGCCAGGTTTGGGTCCGGGTCGAAAAAAAAGCCCTAAAACTAAAATTAAAGTTAAAAGAAAACTGAAAATGAAAAAAAAAAGAAACTAAAACTGAAAAAAATTAGAAAAAGAACTCCTAAAATTAAATTGCACCAATTTTATTGGCATGTGATGCACAGGAGAATTTGTTTTTTTGTAATTTATTGACGAATAATTTAATTTAATATTGTTATTATTAAGTTCGTGAATATTTAACAATTTAACACGAGTTTGACTCGATAAACTAACCAAATTCAAAGAATCTATGTTTCAAACCAAATTCAGTTATGTTATATTCCTAGATTCAAATGTGAATAACCCACTCTATTAACCCTTTATGTATGTTAGTTTCAAAATTGAACATAAAATGAGGATGATTCTTTATGTTACAGTCTATCATTTGGTTCGTCTCGGTTATGTTACATTTTTAGGGGATGCTTGGTTGGAAGAGGAGGAATGGGCAAGAGAAATGACTTTGATAATAACTAATAAGGATGAATCAAAGTCATTCCTCCAATTTTTCTAAGGTAGGGAGATTTTTTAAAGTGTGGATAATACCCATACCTCAATACAGTTGCACGTTTCAGTGTAACAAGTCTCAAGTTTCAAAGCAACAAATTGCAAGTTTCTAAAATACACTATAAAGTGCACGGTACACCTGGTGCATAAAAAACCTGGCCAAAACTTAATTTGAAGTGACATTCTTGCCAAAAAAAGAAAGGATAGTAGTTGGAATTTCTCCAAAATAAGAACAGAAAGTGACATCCACAAATTTCACCAATTTCATCCCTAAAAAGTGCATTAACACCGGAGCTGTGACAAGAAGTAAATTTCTGAAAATATATTACCACCATTTTCATTTTCTTTTTCTTTTATAGTATCATTTTTATAATAACATAGTAACATCTATTTGGGTCCAGCATAAATGGTTGGTTGAGGCATTTGAAAAAAAGACTTGTAACGTTGGGCTATTCCAAACATCCCAAGTGTACCTCCAGTGTGAAGCATCACTACTTTGGCATCTTCTTCCAGGCTCAATTTAGCTGCCACGTCCCAAGCTGCTAAAGTATATATTGGATCTACAAGAATACCTGTTTCCTGTGCTACTTTTTGGCATTCTTCAACTTCGCCTTTCAATATTTTCCCAAATCTGCAACCAAATAATTGCAACTAGCTATATATCAATGCCACTAGGAATATATAACGGCATATCAATTTTATTTCTAATATGCCCTTGAGCTATTTTTTTTGTTTTAAAAAAGTTCTTCAAATCTTGAAATTTTATCTCACGAGCTATCTCGAGACAAGAATTGATCGAGCTTTTTATTCATCTTAAAAAAATAATATATACATTAGTTTTAAGTTCGAGATGTGTTTTGTACAAGTTACTTCAACCTTAATTCATCACGTATTGGTTACCTAAAATAGCTTGCTAAAAACACGTATTTATATAATTAAAATTAAATAAAGCGGACAAGTATGTTATTTGATGGGACTACTGTGGTGAATCGAAAAATACACTCCTAAAATTTTGATACTGAAAAGGGTTTTTTAGAACAAAGAAAGCATCGAAACAAAAGTTGATAACTTTGGGACCTTTTAATGTATAAATTACCTTCTAGGTGAGCTGCGCTCTAACCAATTTACAATTCCTTCACACGGGTTCAGGCCAACAGCAGAAGATGTATAACTTGTTAAAAATTGAGTAATCAAATTTTGCTCCTTTCGTTTGTAGGCATCAATTTTGTCAGCCAGCATTACAGCACACACCTCCCATGGAAGCCTGGATGAGAAAGAAAAGTTGAAGTTTGTTGATGGTATTCTTAAGAATTACGTAAATGCAAAGACTATTTATTGTGAAAGAGAATAAAACAATAGGCACACTTGCGTGAGACGGTCTCACGGTGAGACGGGGCATAACTTGGGCACGACACTTTAACACTTTGGAAGGGGTGGGTGTTGATTTGTGCTACATTGTACCCCGTCTCATGTATAAGACCGTCTCATATGAGTTTTTGTCATAAAAACAAATATTAGACAAATATGAGTATGAAAATGAGAAGTAGATATAATCACCCTAAAGATAGAGCCCCGAGAGCCAAACCGACAGCTGTTGTTCCAGTGCCAGCATCTACAACGATTTTCAGGGCCTGCTTTTTCCCAAACAAATGCTTCTCTGATAAATATTTTATCAAACGCATCACACCTGTAAACAACAACTTAATGTACTTATTTAAAAGCATGAAAATACAACTTAATTTTCCTATGCATAATATTAACATAAGCAAACATGACAAAAAATAAATTAGATAAAAACCTCCGAGGTATGCGTATCCACATTATAGAATTTAAAAAACATTACTAGCATCCTCAGAAAGCATATAGATAAACTACAACTTGTACAAAAGAGATTCAACATCACAAATTACCTTATATGATAACTCTCACATAAGGCATTAATATGCTTTTTTCTTCTCATTCAGACAGACGAAAAGTAACAATAAAATACACACTTCTTCTATATATATCATTGATAAGAATGAATCTGAAACCCAAATATTCTCTACTTTGTTATTATCCGTCTGATTTTGTCATTTATTAGTAAATTAATTAGGATATCAAGAAACTATTATACCTTTATTTATAACTGCTTGATGATACTAATAAGCTTACATTACAAGAAGATAGTTATATAGGGGGTATTGGTGGGGAAAAAAGGGTAAATATTTGTTGATATTAGCAAAGTGACAAATACTTAGGAAAACCATTCTAGATATAATCAGACATATAATAGGAATATAATCATTTAAGAGCTCCAGGAGTACAAGTTTTGTAATATGAGAAGAAAAATGTGGCATCTCTTACTTCATAGGAAAATAAAATGAAAATTTAAGGGCAAAGGTGGAGCATGGCTGGACAAATGAAACAAAAGGCAATTCATCTGGGAAAGTGTTTATTACCTAATAAGGCTACTGCCTCTCCTGCACCTTCATTTACAATAACAACCTTCTTCGATTTCTCGGTTGATGTAACAGGAGAAAATTTCACATGATTTTTGGAGTAACCTTGCATAATGTCATTGAGCCATATAATGGATCCATCAGTTCCTACAACTGATTCTGCATGTTTTGCAAGCATTTCCTCTCGTTTGGCATATATATTTCTTGGAACATACACCACATTCCCAAATAATTTAGAAACAAGATTATATCCGGTTAGAGTTTCAGGCTCTTCTCCTCGAAGAAGTAGATGTGACTTTATTCCTCTCTCCGCACAACAAACAGCTGCATCAAATTGAAATGAATGTTTAGAACTAGAAAACCATTTCCAATTAAAAAAAATCCTATTTTTGAACATACCAACTGCAGCAGTATGTGCACTTTGGCAGCCTCCACAAGTAACCTATAAGGGGCGTTTGGTTCAAAATTCCTCAACAGAAATGATAAGTGAATGAACATAGGGTGATTGTGGTGGTTAATGAGAATAAAAGATGATGAACTCACTTCATCATACTCAAGACGGATAATGAAACTCAAGATTTATTAATCATTACACATTTTGATTAACTATCTCCTATCTTACAATCATTTTATCCTCAATCATTCCACTATTCTTCAACTACAAACATTTTATGTCCTCCTTATTCTAATATTAGAGCAAAACACTAACAATATAACCACCATTTTAATTGCAATTCACTAATCAATATTCTCATTACCATTCCCATCGAGAAATATGAACCAAGCGCCCTCAATTCTCAATAAGACGTTATATTACACCTTACAAGTACGGTAAGATACAATAATAGCCATTCTAAGCAGCAAAATTGGCAGGCAAATGGAAGGAAAGCACAACTCTCATCTTGCATGACAAGTGACTTACTTTACAGGATTCTTAAACAAATTAAAAAATTGGACAACAAGAATTAACTAAAAGCATCAATCGTTACAGAAATAAACCGTTCAAAGCCAAATTGCATGACAGTTAACTTCACTAACATGGATATCTAATCAGAAATTGTGGGAAGGATGAGCTCACCATGTCAGTTATGGCATTATCTTCAAGGAGAGGAAGCAGAGCATCTAATTTCCTTGCCTTGTTACCATTTACCAGAGGATGCAATAGGTCATCCCTTACCACATAAAACGATGTATACAACTGTATTTTCGCAATCACGTCTTCACCAAGGCAAGGTCGAGTAACATTTTGAAAAGAAACGTTGTCCTTGTGGTTCAAAATCATTATCTGGTGAATTTTGGCATCTGGGCAGCTCAACGACCACCTTCTATCCAGTAATTTCGACACCAATTCATCGTTTAACAGACTACACTTGAAGAAACCCTGAACCAATTGTTTGCAAATGAAAAAGATCATCCCACAAAAAACTAATTCATACATTCATAGAGGCAATTAAGACACAAAAGTTAAATGGGTATCGTATTGGACGTTGAATTCTTGAAACTTTAGTTATTGCTTGGTGCTCTTATTCTTTATCCACTCCTCGCACACTCTTTTAACTACCAACAAATCTCGAACGAATGTAAAGAATAAGTTTCAGAAATCACGGTTCTTTTCATTCTTCAATTCAATTACAAGAGATTTAATGATACCATATGTCAATACAAGTAGGAATCAAAACAACACACAATGCGAAAGAGGGATTAAGAGAAAGACCTGGGAGGTATTTGGAATTGGAGGTGAGGCACTTTTGAGAGCAGAAATAACTGAATTCCGGGGCAACATTTGAACTTGCTGTGTGGTTGATTGATTCCTTTGCTGTTCCAAAATTATGTTTTTAGTCTAAATTTACTTCTTTTTGGTGGACTAACCTAGAACAAAATTGTTGGGAGTGCGGTCGCAATGAAGAAATTCCTCCGCACGGATTTCAGTACACCTCCTCGTTCAGCCTTCTTGCTTGAGAAAATGAATTTGCGTTTACCGTGAATTTGGACAGTGGAGTGGAGTGGATTATTTTATTTTAAAAAGTTTCAAGTCAAAATTAAGAGATGAAATGCTTTGGATGATTTTGATTTTTTTTTCTTTCTATACGTATCCGAGTAACCCTCTTTAAACATCTGGCACTTGTTAGAAATATAATATGGAATAAGAATTAATTATACATCTTTTTATTTTTTTTCGAAATTAAGAGAGCTTATATAAATTGATCACATGAGCAATTATTAATCGGAAGTCCATCCACATCAAAAGGAGGATCTTCCCAACTAGACGGGTTTTCGTGAAGATGAGAAATCCTAGCGAAATTATGAGCTAACACATTGGCATTACGCCTAATAAAACGAACTGGAAAATCCGAGCAAGTTGAGAGAACATCCTTACAACTCCTACTATAGTCACCAAAAGTCGAAATGGCTAGGCCATTCCGTGAAATCGCATCCACCACAATTTTAGAGTCTCCTTCCACAATCACCCGATTTAGGCCCATATATTTTGCCCACGTTAGTGCCTCTAAAAATCCCATAGCTTCCCCTACGTCCTCATCTATTCGTCCAGGGATCGTCAGAATACGACCACGAATAAATGTCCCATTCTCATCTCTTAATACCATTCCCACACCTGTTTCAAAAGACTGATCGAAAAACGCAGCATCCACATTAATCTTGAACGTAGCAGGAGGCGGGGGGTGCCACGCCGAACAACCCGAAGTTCGACCAGCTGGTGTAACATGCATTTGGGTTTTATCCCACTCAGCGAGTGACGCTACTGCTGCTCTGCAAGCAGAGCCAAAAACCTGATTTGTTCCATTCCAATACTTGTTATTTCTTTCTTTCCAAACCTGCCATGCAACCATGGCGAATAAGCGTCCTTTTCGACCCTCAATCATGCCAAACATCAGCTCAGCAACTGAAACAACTTCGTATATCAGGCTATCAATTTCGTTCCAAAGTTTTACACACCTCCAACAATCACGCGCGAATGCACAATCGAAGAAAAGGTGCCAAGAATTTTCGCCCGGTTGATCGCAAAGAATGCAATTCGTGTTCGGAACAATATTTTTCGTGCGCAAATTTACTAATGAGAAATGCCATAGGGATATAAGCCAAGAGATTAAAGATCAGAAGACTGTTTAGGATCAGCTGAATTTAAACCCAAACTTTTTCTGATGTAATATGTAATCGATAAATCTGGTGAATGAAAAGTATATTTTTTTTCTGATCCTAAGACAAAACTCTGATATGCTGTACTTGTTAACCAATAAGAACAAGACACGTATGACCTGAGCTGACACTGCGGATTTCAGCGCTGCATAGTCAAACGGCTAGAAAAATGACATACACGCTTTCGGCCATGTCGTACCTGGAAGCACGTCACATCAAATCCTTCATATCTACCAAATATAGCCGGAAATTCAAATTGCTCTCCAACGGCTCTTTGATTTCGAGGTCTATAAATATGGGATTACTCTTCAGAGTGAAAAAACGAAAATTATCAAGAAACTCATACTACAGCAAAATTTCCGCACGAAGAACACAACCTTGAAGATTATTTTCTAAGTGTTCATCCCATAGTTCTTAGCACATAAATCTTATCATCTAGCTGTTAGGCTACTTAAATACTAGGAAATATTTCAAAGTTGGAACAAACAACAAATCTTACCCAAAACCCAAAGTTAGGTTAAGTTTGTTTAGCAAGATTTCAGACTAGGGTTTCTAGTTCTGATTTCTGGGATCGGTTGAGTGAAAGCTCTCTAAATATATGTTGGTGTAATGTGTTGGACTAACACAATAATCTAAGTCCAGTTGGTTAAGTCGGTTAAGTTGGTGCCCCTTGTGATAGGGAAGAGTGGACGTAGGACTGGTTATCCGAACCACTATAAATCTTGTGTGCTTTTACCTGTTTGATTAATTGCTTTACACTATTGCACACAACTTGATTAAATCTGCATACATATTCTAGGTTAGGATCAGCTAGCACCAAGCCACTGATCTGATCAGATTGACTCCATAGTCATCTGATTGAAAACAGCTTCGAAATCTGATTTGTTATAAACTGGTTTTTCACACAGGTATAAACTAGCTTCCGCACAATCAGTTAAACTGATAGACACCGAACTGATTGCCCTCAGGCGATCGGTAAGTTGGATATCAGTCCAAACTGATTCACTTGCACTTTGATCAGACAAACTGCTCACACCTGATCTACACGAAAAAGTTTTCAGATGTCTATTCACCCATCCCCTCTAGACTTCTGCCCTCACAAAACCCGTTCGGGACCTACAAAAAGTCGCATAAGAAAATCAAGTCAACACAATGAAGGAATTAAAAGGAAGAATTTTATTAATAAAGACCCGAAGGTCGGGGAAAACCCCATTACAATAGACCTAAAGGTCGGTAAAGAGAGCATTCCAATACAATACATTTTTTGGAATCGAGCTAGTGACTTGGTCTATACTACGGAGCCACTCGAACTAGCGACTTGGTCTATTCTACATTGCTACTAGGGCGGCACATCTCAGACGCAGAGGTCGCTGAGGAAGATGCTGCAAAACTATCAGAAAAGGATGTTACAACATCCTTGGAGTGTCAGATGCTGCAATAGGGCTTCTCGTGTGAGCAAGCACGAGTGCCATCTTTACGACGCAAAAAACTCAAGGAATTGTGAAGGGCATTTTGGCATGATCGGATTCGCATTAAATCCGCACCGCGTATCAAGAGGGGCCCATCACCATTAATCTCGTGCCCCCCGATCGGCTCCCGAGACACCGTGAATCAGGGGCCCCGCCATCACTGCAGCGGCGAATCCGCCGCCCGGGTAACAACAAAAATTGGCAATGGCTGTATGGTCACCCTCCGGTGAAAGCAGAATCCGAGATGGAGGAGCCGCAAAGATGGTCTGAGTGCCGAAAACAACGAGCACAGAGCCAGAGAGGCTTACTGTCCGAAAGGGTTTTAAAACGAGGAGATCACCGGAATCGCCCATAACCAGAGCTTGGAGGCGAAAAGTGGGGAGATCAGAGAGGGACAATATGAGTTTTCAGTATGAAATGCCCGCCCTATTTATAGATGGAGGGCGGGGGTCAAGCTGCAATTTCCAACTCTCGAGGGCCCCACAAAGAAACAGGCGACTCACGTGGGGCGCGTGGACAGAACGCGACTTTTGGTTAGGCCAATTTATGGCGCCCGGTGCCACCTAATACCCAGGCCATCATTGCGGATCTGTCAATCGTCACACCGATTTGGAAAATCGAGTCAATGTTTCGTCTCTTCGAGGAGGAGATGTCGACGTAGGCATATTTCCCGAGTCCGGCCTGCCAGAAGTTGATAAGTTGTACGAGTTCAAGTCAAGGCCCCAAGATGAGCTTGTGACCTCGACTTGGGGGGAATGAAATATGGGAGTTTATTTTACATAGTAAGATAAGTACCAGACCAAAACATAAAATAACTTCCATTAATAGAAGACCCGAAGGTCGGGAGAATTACAACATAAACCAAAAGTCCGAAGGCTAGTACAATGGAAAAAGAAAAAAAACAAAAAGGGTAGTAGAGCTGCAATCTCAGTCCTTCTCAGCTGGGGCAGTTGAGGTCAAGGTAATGACCATCCCGAAAGGAGGCTCCTGCTGCGTAACCACCGGTGGATCGACTTCTGAGCATGAGATCCTCTCCACGACGGGCTCGGCAGGCATGCCAACAGTTGGAGGAACAACCTCCGACCTCGGTATCTCCTCCCTAGTGAGCTCGGTGGGATCGGCAAGCGGGGGGAACAAACAAGCCTGCTGACTTCTCCGCCAGAGCTCTAAGATGAAGCACCCCAAGGTCAACCAAACGGAGAGGTCAACCAGGCGAGGAATTGGGACGGTGGATCGGGAAAGAAGGAGAGATCGATGCCCATATCCTCCAAATCTTGGATATCCAATGTAACATCGGGGCCGAGGGTTGTCCCGACATACTTCCTTGAGATCAAAGAATTAGCCCAAAGAAGGTCGCCTAAGGGTTAGCACTGGTGACATATTCGGATGGCGCCCAAGAAAGGGCCATCACACACGCTGAAATTAGCGCTCATCTTTCGGTGACCTTTGAACTGGGGTTCCCTAGTGTCCAGCCTCCTTTGGCCTCGCCGCCTCCTCAAATCGGCCTCCACCTCGACCGCCTCTTTTTCCGCCTGGGTCATCTTGACTTCTCGATCGCCCGGTCAGGGTCTCCTCCGGCCGACTTTAGCTTTCCTACTAGCCCTCTAGCTCAACAAGGCGACCCTCGAGGGTCGAGATCTGCAGAAGATGCTCCCCATTAGCTTTCTCTAGCCCTTTCTGAGTCTCGGCCGCCGCCAAGATCAGTCTGGCCTGATCGGACACACGAGCTTGGGACTCACGGAGATCTTGGGAGCTTCGGTTTTGGCTTGGGCAATCGGTCCTCTCCAAATAAAAGTCATTGGGATTATCTTTGAAAAGTATGTTTTTTACTTTGTATAATCGAAAACCAATTTTCGACTTATTTACTGAAATAAATTGTTTATCACTGATGCTTTAAATATGATTGAATGTTACATATATTACTGCATAACAGTTCAATAATTCGTATGTGTTACATTGTAGTTAATTTAGTGATACCAGATCACAGAAGATTAAATTAACAGTCCCTTTGTAACTAAAAAAGTACGCCATTCACAACCTAGATGGAAATGAACAACCCATCGCGAAAAGGTTGAGGTGTAAGGCTCGAGATTGGTTTGTCTTGACCAAGAGATTACACTAGTGCATGACTGATGCACTGAATAGGACCTACAGGAGGATAAATTCTTCGAATCAATGAACAAGGAGAATTAGACCTCGCCGGTTCGTTATTTCTTAACCTTCGTCCCTTAAATAGGATCAAGTGGGATTGGTAACTATTGCTTTGACTTATCATGGGTAAATAATCAAAGGGGATTCAATACTTTTTATGTTGGGCAATATTATTGGTCACATGTGATTGCTAAGATTTAATAAGAAGAATCGTGTGCAAAATCACGCTTTGTTTGATTTGCCCTTTGGAGGTTCATAAGCTTTATCATACCAAATCTTGCAAGTGGAATTAGTTTCCTAGATGGATAATAATGTTGAACCGCTCCTTGACCAAGGATAAAAGATATTAATTAATTAGAAAGCTATTTCAGTGGCTTGAATTAATTAATGGGCTAGATAATCTTAAACACGGGAAATAATGACCGGGAGCCATATTGACTGTAATATGGGTTAAGATGGATAGTGCAATATTAATTATGTAGTGGGATTAATTAATATTTATGGGCTTGAATTATATTGTGGCTCAATATTAGATATTAAAGGTCTATTAGAAGGTCCAATCTTAATTCTCCTAAAGGCCCCATGAGTAGCCCAACATATAGCCCAATAACTGGAAAATGTGATTAAAATAAAATAAATATTGTTGCTTATTTTTCCTCTAAATTTTCGAAAATTATGAATAAATTGGGAGAAATATTTTCTTTGAATTTTGTTATGGAATGAAGATATGTATTCTTGGAATACAAGATTATCTCATTAAATTCAAGAAATCTCCCACTTGGTTATTTCATAAGAGAATTTTGAAATTTTGAAAATATAGTGGGCAAGAAAGATTTTCTTGATTTTCTTGAAAATATATTATGGAAGATATGTATTTCTTGAAATACAAGAATATCTCATAAATTCAAGAAGATCCAAATCTTGGATTCTTGCACACATTAATTTTCGAAAATACCATATATTGAGGAGGTGGGATTTTTGTGGAATATTTTAATTATGGGAAAAATAATATAGGAGATATATTCAAGATTTCTTGGTGATCAAGAAAAGTCTTTTCCCACATTGGTTTTCTACTGAAAAAATCGACCACCTCTCACCTATAAATAGAGGATGATTGTTTCATTCCCAAGTACAATTCCATGTGCTGGAAAAATTAGCAAATCCACATAAGTGGTGGAACAAAGTTTATTTTTTCCTTTTGTTAATTGTTCGACAAGTGTCCTTCCACCGGATAGTTGAGCAAGGGCTAAGGGAATACTTGGGAAGTCCTTTTGGTTAGTCCGTCCAACCGAATTCACTGCCATCCCGAGAGGTACGTTCACGTAAGCCCGTAGATTCCGCATGCGTAGGTTTTACGTGGCTTATTATATGCATGATATGTTGTTGCAATTATTATTTGAATTAATATAGGATTAATTCATGCTAGTAATAATTAAAGAATTAAATTTGTATTTAAATATTCACCCCGAATAGATCTGTGCAACTCATTCCCCAACAAAGGCCGCCTTGAGAGTGTGAACCATGGACGAGTACATATTGCCCGTCATTTGCTGACGATGGGCGTTGTCATGATTAGTGCGCGTCCACGCCCGGGGCATGTTGTGCATGCTTCGGGAAATGTACCCCGACCACTTATTGGGGAGGTCGGCCGAAGCAAGGGTAGGACTCCTGAGGAAGCTAACCACCTAGGGGCAAAAGTCGGCGGGGCAGAGATCGGGGCTATAAAGGAGAGCCAAATTATCAGAGTTATGAAGATTAATGTAAAAAAAAAAAGGATCAGACAAACCATAAAGAGGACTTACTCGTTCACCCGCTCCTCCTCCCAGCCTAAGAAGGAGTTATCATCGTCGTGCCGACCTCTCCTCCGGGCCGGCGAGGCCGGGGTCGAAGTCACCGGCTTTGATCGGGGGCGGACCCGATCTTTCTTCCCCAGCCCCCTGTTGATTTTGGACTCGTACATCGAGATCTCCTCCCTCACTTTCTTCCGAGTGTGCCCAGAAGTGGCCGGAGTCGATCCCGTAGCCTTCCTCTTGCCTTTTGCAGAGGGACCAGTGGGGACCAAACTTGGAGGGACGACCTCGGTCGGAGTCGGCTTCGGAGGGGCGGTTTCAGAGGTCACCAATCGCCTCATGTTTCCCAGAACAGATTTCCTATGTGAGGCCATGATGTCTGCAGAAGGCTTATAGCGGTAAACGGGGGTATTAGAAACTGCAGGAATGAGAAAAGCCAACCAGTCAGGTCGATATCGAGAAATGTAACAAGCACGGAATAAGGAAACTAACAAGGGATCTTCAGATGACGCGGGTACGTGTATAAGCCGGCCTTGAGATGGTCGAGCTAGAGTTCGTATGTTGATGTCCCAACTTCGTGGGGGTATCACATTCAGTTTGAAGGCCTCCAGAAGTTCCAATACGTGTCGGATTTTTGAGGTGTGAACACCGCAAAAGAAAAAAACGAATTAGATCAAGATTTACTTTAATCAAGAACATGAGATTTACCGTGTTCTACTCGGTTCACATAATCTGTCGGAACATGTATGGGTAGAGTGCTTGGGTCCACGGACTCCCATGCCCCTCCAACGAACCACCACTTCCTGTGCCAACCATCGATTTTGTTAGGGATCCCACTCATGAGCTTCTTGCCCCAGCGAAGTCGCACGGCATTGTAGCCGCCGGATTGGGCGATGGGCGTCATCACGAAAGATATTTCTCCCGAGTTTGGCAACTAGTATAGCCCAGCCTGTCCCAGCACAGTCATTGTGGAAAGAATGTAGCTCCATCCATTAGGGGTGATCTGGGTCAGACTCTGATTCCAAGTCGCCGGCAGGTGAGAAATCGTCGGGTGGAGCGGGAACCGGATCCCGGCCTCCATTTTATGTTTGTTGACCGCGATCATCCTGGGTGGAGGTTGGTCAGCGCTCTCATCAGGTGTCGCCCAGTAGAATTGTACATCCCGGGGGACTTTATAAAGGCAGAGGGCGGAGAATGTGGTAGCTCAGAAGAACCGACTGCTTCTTCTTCTCGTGAAGCAACAAAGTCCTACTTGATCGACTTCCGATAGTCGGGGCGGTCTCTCATATGGGGCTCGGGCCTCATAGAGCGGTAGTCTAAAAACCCGCCGTAAGCTCCATATTGCTTCCGGTGGGTTGGAGGTCCCGATCCTTTTCTCCACCGGGCGTGGCCGGAAAAACGAGCTCGCTCCGAAGCGGTGGATATGTACAATGTCTTCCAACTCCCTCAAAAATTCATCCACCAAATAATTGAGGCACCTAACTGAGGCGCTCATGGAATCCAGCAGGCGGTCTCGTGGTTGCTACGATGATACAACTTCGGCGATCGCGAAGATTATCGCTATCCAAGATGAAGAAACCAGGAACGGAGGGGGCGCGGGAGAAGATCAGGAACCAGAAGCCATTGACGTGAAAGTGGTAAAAGGCGGTTACCTGAAGAACTGTCGGGTCTCTGGGGGCTAGCCAAAAAGATGGACGCGTAAGTTCGGATCTGAATTTTGAGAGACGAAAAGAATGAAGGGTTTTATGGAGGAACCCTAGGCATATTTATAGAGGGCCAAGGGGTCGGAAATGTAAATCGAAATTCTTGGGGTCCCCCGCAGAAATTGGGACGACGTGGGTGATGCGTAGGGAGCACGCGATTGCTGATTGGGTGAACTCGCGACTTGAAACGTCACCTGTCTACTGAACCATCATTGCAATCCTGTCACCTGTCAGGCCGGTTGGGGAGACCTAGGCGACTCTAAGACTCCCCAAGGACAGAGATTTGACTTGGGCACAGATCCCAAGATCGACTTGATATAAGTCGGCTAATATCGACGGTTCAAGATAAGGTCCCGAAGCGAGCTCGCGACCTCATCTTGAGGGTCAATTGTTATACGGGGAAATAACCCGACTTAAGGAAGGCTCGGGATAGGGTGATCTCATATGTAGCTTATCATCCGACTCCATGCAGCGGAGCAGGACGGGAGGTGACTTTGGAGTTTTTGGAGGTAGCCAGAGGCCAGACGTAGCAAGAAGGTCACAGAGCGACCTTAAGGAGCAGGAAGTCACGGTCAAAGCGGTCACAACTTCGGTTAGAGATATATATGGACAAGATTCGGGCAGTTATGGTGAGGCGGATTTCTCGGGATGTAACCAGGGAAAGCATATCCGTGAGCGCGACTTGCGGAGCAAGGAAGGAAACCCTGATCAGCCCACGAGATAAAGCCCACGAAGACTGCAGCCCTAGATTTATGTCTATAAATATCACTTGTAATGTACATTGTAAATGATCAAACTTTTAGTACTCTAGGCATATATTATACAGTACGAATCCTGGCTTGGTGCCCCCAGACGTAGTCTATTCCAAAGACGAACTGGGTAATCAAATCACTTATCATTTATTGATTTTGCCGTTGTATTGATTGGAACATTACTAAATTGTTTGCTTGTTCGCCGGTAACAAAACCGGGTACAACAGTACCAAGAATACCAAGGCATTTACGTCACGCTTTTTATACACACAACTTTCAAAACTGTTTTGATCAAAACCGTAGGATTTTATAACTTGATCAAAACACTGATTCCAAGCACGGGATGCTTGCTTTAGCCCATAAATGGACTTCTTTAGCTTGCAAACCAGATTCTCTTGGCCATTTTCAATGAAGCCTTTGGGTTGTTGCATATAGATTTCTTCGTCAAGACTTCCGTTGAGGAAAGCTGTCTTGACATCCATTTGCCAGATCTCAAAATCTAGATGCGCAGCAATCGACAAGAGAATTCGGATGGACTTGAGCATGGTTATGGGCGAAAAGGTTTCCTCATAGTCGATCCCTTCTTTCTGAGTGTACCCTTCGCCACGAGTCTCGCTTTAAAGGTTTCAACCTTCCCGTCCGGTCCCCTTTTTCTCTTGTATACCCACTTACATCCAATGGGTTTTACCCCATTAAGTGGTTCGACTAACTCCCACACTTTATTATGATCTATTGAACCCATCTCGGCTTCCATTACTGTTTGCCAAGATGTTGCATCCTTGTCTTGGATCACCTCGTTGTAGGACCATGGATCTGATTCTTCTCCCGAGATCAAGTCCGAGGACTCCCCGATCCCTAAGAATCGCTCGGGTTGTCTGACAACCCTCCCACTACGACGAGGTTCCGGTTGTGTAGGCGTGACACGTGGTATGTCTTCTTGTACAGTTGGCAACGGAGTTGGCCCCTTAAGTTCTTCCAAGGTAATCTCGCTTCTAGGCTTTTTATCGTTCATATAGTCTTCTTTCAAAAATCTTAAAGTGCGTACTGATTACGACCTTAATTCCGAACGTGCATCCCTTCGTTCCTTCGAGGTATCCTATAAATAATATTAATTCGGAACGTGCATCCAATTTCCCGGCTTTCCTATCCAACACGTATGCTGCACACCCCAAGATCCTCATGTGTCCTAAGCTGGGCTTTCACCCTGTCCACAACTCCCTAGAGGTTTTTGGAACCGATTTGAATGGCACTATGTTCAGAATATAAGCCGTTGTTTGCAAGGCGTAACCCCAAAACGATTTTGGTAAATCTGCATAACTCATCATTGATCTTACCATTTCTAGAAGCGTTCTGTTTCTTCGTTCTGCAACCCCGTTTTGTTGAGGGGTATTGGGTGCAGTCAATTGGGATGCAATCCCTTCTTCCGACAGGTAGTTCAAGAATTCATCGCTGAGGTATTCGCCTCCACGATCAGATCGTAGAAACTTGATACGCTTTTCCTTATGATTCTCTGCTTGAGCCTTAAATTCTTTGAATTTATCAAAGGTCTCAGATTTATGCTTCATTAGGAAAATGTATCCATAGCGTGAGTAATCATCGATAAACGTAACGAAATACTCGTAGCCGCCTCTTGTTTTGATTTGCATTGGACCAAATACATCGGTGTGAATGATCTCCAACACTTCTTTAGCTCTAAGCCCCTTGGCTCCAAATGCCCTCTTGGTCATCTTACCCTCCAAACATGATTCGCAAGTTGGAAATGGTTCAATCAGGAGGGACTCCAATGAACCATCTTGGACCAACCTTTGGATCCTTTTGAGATTAATATGACCTAATCTTAGGTTCCAAAGAAGTGTCTCGTTCACGTTGGTCGAACGTTTCCTTTTACTTGAAATAGTAGATGTGTTATAGGATGCATTGTGTGAGTGATCTGCACCATTAATATAGAGATCGTTCCGTAAAGTTCCATGACAGATAACCACATTGTTACGCATAACAGTAACATGTTTAAAACGAACAGAATATCCATCAGCAAATAGTTTTGAAACAGAAATGAGGTTTTTTTGAAATAGGAACATAAAGACCATCTCTTAAATTAAACTCTTGTCTTCAAAAGACAATTGCACGTCTCCCACTGCTTCAGCTGCCACTCTCGTAGCATCGCCTAGCGTGATGAGGATCTCACTTGCATTAAGTTGTCGGGTTCGCTTGAACCCGTGAAGTAAACATGATTAGTGGACCCCGTATCCACTACCCACGAATGGGTAGCATACGCCGCTACACAATTTTCAACAACTAGTGCTGAGAATTACCTTTCTTTCCGGCCCTTTTGGGGTTGGAACAGGCTGACCTCCATATTCCTTTTGCAGTTAAAACACTTCCTCTTTGGATTTTCCTTGACACCACCAGCATTCCTCATCTTTGTTGGGGTTATGTCCCAATAATCTTACCATTGCCCTTGGCAACAGTTGAGTTTGACTGCTTATGGCTTTTGGTCCTCTTCTTCTTCTTGCCTTCCCTTGGCCTAGAAAATGAAGACGGGCAACTTGCCGTCAAAGCTTGAGTTTTGTGCTCCATCAATGTCCGAGACCAAAGCTTGCAACAAAATAGCTAGCGAGGCCAAATTGCTCAAAAACTTTTGGACAGAGAGTGGAGTACCAATGAACCTCAAGTTTGTTCAGATGGACCATTAATTCTGAGGACGTAATCCCTTACGGGATTGCACTCCACCATTTCTAGCGACGACATCTCTCGCAAGGTGATCTGATGAGCCCCGTATTTTTGACTCGTCAGTTGGCTCATCTGATTTTTGGTGTGTCAAGAATCCACTTGTGTTTTTGTGCAATTAGGACAATTATAACTTTTTGTTTCCAATCAACATAGTTTCCAATTATATTGACTTTAAGTATATAAACAGTGGATTAAAAAGTTGCGACATGCTGAACTGAAATAAACACACATCTTGTATCAATATCCGGATCGACACAAGATTATCACATAATTTGATCACATGATTCATATTGAAATCTCAAAAAAAAATATGAACATGCATCAGCCAACATCTCAAAACAGTTTTAAATGAGCCTCTTGGGAGGGTCATCATTTAAATCACATTCAAGAAGGTTACAAACAAGAACAGTTACAAACCTTTAATTTTAAAAAAAATTAATAGTTGGCTCCCACTTGACCAATATAAAATTGACAGGGACTTCAGTGAAGTATATGCATATCAATTTTATACCTAAGTAATAACCATGATTAAATACATAATTACTGCTTTGTTTTGATTGAGCCTCTTGGGAGGGTCATCGTCGCCACTAATAATAATTCACAATCATCCTTTTTGAGAATTCATTCATGTGAAAGCTATCTTTTGGCCGTTCTCCAAAAGAATTCACAAATAAATAAATCATGGAGGTCAAAATTAATTCGATTCATAATCAAATTAATTATTAAAACATACTTAGTAATTTTTTTTTAATTTGAGATTTTTCGTTGGGCAATTCTCATGCAAACACATTTAAACAAATTAAATAAAGCATAAGAAAATACAACAATAAATCAAGCAAAGCAGAAAAATAAACATATTGGGCACCAATTATCCAATTGTCATGGTTTGATTTTTCTTGGCTTGATTCTTGAAGAAACACCGTCTTGAATTTCTCCCACTCGATCGTCTCGAAAAGAACTCCATCTCGAAATGCCACGCCAAGTAGCTCGCAATGGATGCATCGCCAGATTCGCCGCCCCTTGGCGAAGCGATCACGCTTCGTCGTCATTGCTACCACAAGATCCGTCATACAGGGCCCGCGTCGTCGGCGTCGCATGTCTGCTGCGCCCGCGTCCAATCCCGTCGGCGCCGTGCGCTAGTCCCATCTGACCAGCGACATCCGCGATACAGGCTCTCCTTTTTAAGACATTTTCAAGCGATGACGCACGCCACCCACGCATTTGCTCGGATCCATTTTAATTTCTCGCCTCCATCTTCGTCTTCGATCAGGTTACAATTTATTTTGCAAAAATAAATAAACCTAAATCTAGACTAGTCTATTACATTGAACAAATCAAATAGCCTAATTTACTCATGGATTTTCTCAAGAGAAAAACAAATTCGAACGAGTCAAATTAAAACCATTCATACGCATGAAATAAATAAACACATTAAATACCATGACAATTGGATACCTGCAACAAAGATCTAACAATTCTTTTATCCAATTTTCAATAAAATTTAATGGCCAACATAATTTAAATAACAATTTAAACATAGAGCTCGAAACATAGGCTCTGATACCAGTTGTTGGGAAATTAGGGGTGCCCGGATCTATTCGAGTTGAATTTAAATACATATTTAAATTAATCAATTAATTACTAACATGAATTAATCATAATCAATTCAACATAATAATCAACAAGCAAATAAACATCATGCGTACACGTATTTCACGTAAAACCTAAGCATGCGGAATCTAGAAATTACGTAAATACTAACATCTCGTAGAGACAACCGCTGAGACGTTGGATCAACCCAAAGTGCCTTCTCAAATATGTCCCACGTCCACGAACGTAATCCGGTGGGAGGATTATCAACGAACGATTTTAATCTTAAAAGAGAAAAGAAAAATTCTGGCTACCACCTTTGTGGATTTTAATTTTTCAACACATGGAATTGCACACTCACAATTGCAGTTTTTCGAAAATACATAGTCTGTCGATGTTTCAAAATATTTGATATTTTATCGACGTTGATATTTTTCCCAAAAACTAATTTTCGTGTTGTGGTGGGGATGAAAAAATCATCCCCTATTTATAAGACAAGGGGTGGACGAAAATTTAGGTCTAGTTGGGCATTGGGAAATTTCTTTGCTTCTTCCTCAAGATACAATCTAGAATATATCCAATATATTCTATTTCCCAAAATATCTCCCAATAAAATTTCCTCCTCCTTTCTTGTTCAATATTTTCGAAAATATCACACGGAGTAGGAGGAAACAAGATATTTTTCATTTCTTGAATTTATGGGATAAACTTGTAGTTCAAGAATACTTATTCCATAAGATCTTTCCAAGAAAATTAAGAAAATATCTTTTTCTCTCTCCTACCCAATTTTTCGAAAATATTGTGGAAAAATAAGCCAAAATATTTTCTTCTCTTTTTCATTAATTGGACTTTAGTTTGGGCTATTTGAGGAGCCTTTAGGAGAATTAAGATTGGACCTCCAACGGGCTATGAAGCTTTAATATTTAGCCAAAATATTATTCAAGCCCATTAATATTAATTTACTCCACTATAAAATTAATATTGAACTATCCATCTTAACCCACATTACGACTTCACAATAATATGGCTCCCGGTCATTATTTCCCGCGTTTAAGATTATCTTAGTCCATTAATTAATTAAGTCACTGAACAGACTTTATATTAATTAATATCTTTGTCCTTGGAGTAAAGACAGCTCAACATTATTATCCATACCGGAAATAAATTTTCACTTGCAAGATTTGGTATGATAAAGATTCTGAGCCCACCAAGGGGACAAATCAAGCAAGTCGTACTTGCACGCGATTCTCCGTATTAAATCTTAGCAATCGTCATGTAACTAATAGTATTGCCCAAGATACAAGGTATCGAATCGCATTGATTCTCTTCCCATCATAAGTCAAAGCAATAGTTATTAATTTCACACGATCCTATATAAGGAACGGAGATTAAGAAATAACGCACCACTGAGGTTTAATTCTTGTACATTCAGTACCGAAGAATTTGTCTTCCTGTAGGTCCTTTTCAGCGCATTAGGATGCACTAGTGTAATCTCTTGGTCAAGACAAGTCAATCTGGGCCTTACACTTCAACCTTTCATGATGGGTTGTTCATTTCCATCTGGGTTGTGAATTTGTACTTAGTCACGAGGAACTGTTAATTTGATCTTCTGTGATCCGGTATCACCAAATTAACTACAACGTAACACGTACTGACTTATCGAACGGGTATGCAGTAAATATATATAACATTCATTCATATTTAATGCAACATGTGATAAATAATTTATTTCAGCAAAATAAATAAGAAATTCAGTTTGGTTATACAAAGTATAAACATAATTTTCAGTATAACCCCAACAAAAAAGTATGTGGAGTAATGAGTGGAGTAGTGAGTGACGTTCTTTGTAATATTGTGCGAAAAGTAAGGATAAAAATTATGAGTAGTGGAGTTACTTTTTCCATTTATAGAAATAGAAAACTTATTGTGGTACGACTGAAAAAGGAAAGGGAGAAAAGTAGGACAGAGGGAGTATAAATTTAATATTTTTAATCGAAAAAAATTAAAAAATAATATAAGAAGAATGTTTATAAATTTGTTTTCACATTTTAAAGATGTTGATATCAATATGAATTTTAGTTAAGTTACCATATTGTATTTAATATGATATTTTATCAATATATATTGACCTAAAATATATTTATGAAGTTGAATTATTGATAAATACATGTCATATATACTAATAAATATAAAAATTATAGTAATAAATTATATTTATATATAAATATTATATCTAAGATATATTAAAATTTAATGTAAAAATGGGTCCAAACAGGGCAGAGCGATCGAAACACCATGGGTCGGGTTGGGTCAGGGTGACGCGGTTCGGTTCGGGGCCATATTGACATCCCTACGCACAAGACAAAAAATATGATGGGCATTAATGTACAAAAATGATTCTTATATGCTAGCCACTGTTTAATAGAGTAGTTACTAGTTATTTATCACGTGCGATGCGCGTTGCATTTAAGCAGTTAGAACATCAAAATCATACTTTAAAAACCCAGAGAGAACTTAAGAAAGAAAAAAGATATGTAAGAACTAATTTTCATTATTCATGTGTCCCAATTCTAAATCTGACGAAAACTGAACTAATTTCACAACCAGATTGACACCGAAAAAATTAAGACTAGATAACATCGTAATGGTAAATTAATTTGTACCTGGTTACAAAAATTGAAAAAGAGAATACTTAGGGAAACATGATTTAATTGAAAAAACAAAAGAGAAGACAACTTTATGGTATTTTATTTTAAATAAATTCTTATGTGTGACAATTTTGATTTCCACCTTTCCCAAATCTATAGGACAAAACTTTATATAAACTTGATACATTGAATTTTATGGTGATTCAATATCAATGTTTTAAATCTCGGAACGGCGTTGAGGGAATGAAGAAATAGAGTTCACCAAGAACTCATAAAATAAGCTTCAACTACTTTATTCATTATCATCATAATGAACATGTCACATAGCGTTGCACAATAATAAATAACGTGCAATACACGTGTATACTAATTAGCACAATAAGGAACAAATCACATGAGTTCGATACACCTTTTCCAAGAGTCCCTGTAGGCCACCATTAAAATTTAAAATAACTAGATTTCGTGATCAAATACATTGCTAAACTGAAATGGGCCTCGCAAAGTAGGCCTTAGATGGGCCCTTGTAATATTATCGGCCCACATAAAATCAATTATACTATTTATTTATCATTTTTCCTACCCCTA
The DNA here is from genome assembly GCA_037126765.1 of Stenogyne calaminthoides. Classification (NCBI taxonomy): domain Eukaryota; kingdom Viridiplantae; phylum Streptophyta; class Magnoliopsida; order Lamiales; family Lamiaceae; genus Stenogyne; species Stenogyne calaminthoides. The sequence goes on from JBBCBC010000012.1 coordinate 29,706,965, forward strand.
TTTCCAGAAAAATTGGAAACAAATCACACATGCGTTCGATACACCTTTTCCAAGAGTCCCCAGAGGCCACCAATAAAATAACTAGATTTCGTGATAAAAAAAATCATCAAATACATTGCTAAACTGAAATGGGCCTAGCAAAGTGGGCCCTTGTAATAATAACCAAATTCCTCCCACACAAAATCAATTACATATTTATTAATTACTATTTCCAGAAAAATTGTTGCATAGAAGATTGCCATGAAATGACAAACAGAAGCATGACCAAAATCCCCGCTAAGCCCCAAGATGAACTCCCAATTCTGAAGGCAAAACTAGCATCATTATAACTATCTTGGTGTCGAAAATCATGAGCCCTTTTTTTGCACTGAATTCTTAGATGAAGTGGTGGTTTTAATGGCGACTATCAACCCCACCACCACCGCGGGGAGGACTAAGCCGCCGGAGCTCCACCGCGACTCGTGGAGGCCGTCTATTTTCCGGTCAACGTACAACGGGGAAAGCAGGACGGCCGACACGAGTGCTAGCACCATTGCAGCTGCCCTTGGTGAAGAGTTCATGCATGGATAGTAGTAGGAACATGTTTCCATCCTTGGTTTTCTTGTTACAATTATTTGGAAAGATATGACAAGAGCAAGAAAACCAAGTTGAGTGGTAATGAAAGTGTGGTTTTGAGGATTTATTTATAGGAGGGAAGAAGGATGAGGTGATTAAGGAATGTGTGTGGAAAGGTTGAATTTTGAGGAGGAAAAGTGAGTGGTGGCCGTCCAAAAAGGTGAGGAAAGAAGATTAATTATTGAAGCATGGAGAAAAAGGAGAAAAGTAGGGTTGATAAAAGGGGATTAGGAGGTTTGAAAGTAAGGTATAATATGTTGTTTATTCTTTTTTTAAATCATTGTTGGATTACGAGTAGTCTAGAATAAATGGGATTTAATTAGCTGTCCGTTGTTTAGTCTCCAAGAAACATTGTGGCCGTTGCTTAATTTAAAGAGAAAAAACTCCTCGAAACTCGGTAATACTGTTTAGCATATGAAATGTTACTATTTAATATTTAGCGATGAGTAGGTCTCTTATCTGGGTTCATGTGAACTCTCTTTCTCGAGTATTACTGACTTACTGTTGTTATGCGCAAATTGTTATTATCTGTGCATAACAGTGATGCTTGAAGAAGAAAAAAAGTTCACGTGAACTCGGATTTATAATTTTTTTTTTGTCTTTTGTGATCTTGATCGGAATAATACATAAAATCAACATTCTTTAAAACGTGATACTTTCGTATACTATGATATGGGGAAAAAATGATCTTTAAATTAGAACCGTAATTTAGGGTGGGGGGTTGTCTTTTAATCGGGGATGTAAAAATCGGCCTAGGCACCGCTTAGGCGCTAGGCGGCAACCGGCCGACCCAATTTTGGCAAAATCGATGGAAAAAGTCGTTTCCGCTGCTAGGTGCCGCTTAGGCGGATCTAGGCATCTAGGCGGGACTTAGGCGGGTCTAGGTGGGGCTAGATGGATCAAGGCGGATTTTTAATTTTTTTAAAGACCAATACTCAATAATAAAAAAATCATCTAGGCAGCGACTAGGCGCTAGGTGGCCAAAATCCTCATGCCTAGCGACTTCCGACTTCTGCAACCTTGCTTTTAATTAAGAACAACAAATTTTTAGTTTGGTAAAAATATGACATTAACTTTTTGCTGCAAATGTAAGCTCGTAAATTTTTAATATTTGCAAATTTAGGCCTGTACGTCATATTTTTTGCACATTTAGGTTCGTCGGTGTGAGAAAAATGACTTACACTTGCCCAAAAAAAAAAAAAACTAAACTATAATGTCCTAGTTTTGTTGAACTAAAAAATTATTGTCCTTAAAACGAGTTTTTCGCACTTTTGGTCTCACAGGACACACCCCCTCACGATTTTGGTCCCAAACCTCATATTTTTGGTTCCAAAGTCGAAAATTTTGACACATTCGGTCCCGCGACTGGAAAAACCGTCTAAATTTCCGTCAAATTCGCGCGTCCTAGCCACGTGCCGTCAGTCAATGTTAATAAATAAATTGTTTTTAATAAGAATACGAAAACAGAACCCAAATCGTGTTCTCATTTCTTCCCCAAATCATAACCCTAATCAATGTTTTTAAAACCGGACCGGACCGGCCGGTTCGACCGGGTTAACCGTGAACCGGTCCCAGCACCGGTCCGATTATTAGCAGGCAGCGGTTCGTGTTTGACCCAGTGCGAACCGGCTAAAAACCGGGTTAACCGGACGAACCGGTTAACCCGATTTTTTTTTTAAATTCTACTTAAATTTAAATATTGCTATATAAATTCATAGATTTTTAACACAGTATATATATACACAGTATATATTTTTAACCAGTGACCCAGTGACCCAGTTCATTGCTCGGTTCGATGTCCGGTCCAGTTTTTAAAACATTGACCCTAATTCGCTTTACCTTTCGCATTGCCGCAGTCCCACGGCGGGCGCCGCCCCGACGCAGACATCAATGGCCTCACAGGACGTGTCTTCGGCCTTGGGCCTACTACTTTCGCGACTCTCCCCTGTCCTTTTGTTTTCCAACGCGTCGCCGCACCCCCTCCAACCCCCGCTGCGTCGCCGCCGACCTACAACCCCACCGCAACGGCGATCGATTTACAGCCCTTGGGGCCCAATTCGACCGATGTTTCAAAGGCTTTGGCTAATTCGATTCACCCAAGCCCTAACCCTGCAATGCCGGGCCTTCACTCATCGAGGTTCGATTTGGGTCCGGTGGCGAGCCCTACGCCTGCGCCGTACAAAGCGACACTTCTCTCAGCGGCCCCTGGTAATGTTTCTGATTCGAACATTTTGCCTTTAAAGCCTGGGTTTGTTTCTGGGTCTGGTTCTATGTTTAATCCGGCTACTAATTTTGGTTTATGCGATCTGGTGCGTCGAATTTTACACTTGTTTCTGATAACTCTGCTGTTAATCCTGCTATTATGCCATCCCCTGGGTCGAATTTGGTATTTGTTTCTGATAACTCTGCTGCTATTACATTGCCTCTTGTGGTTGCTGATGGAAGTACTGAACTTGGGGCTCTTGCTGTTCAACCCTTGCCTGCTGGTTTGCAGAAGGGTGCATCAGGTTTCCAGCCCCTCCCTACAGGCAACAGGCCTCTTCAGCCTGAGTTTGGTTCGAAATTGGGCCCTGTTACTACTCAGAATGATGCTGCCCATTCTTTTGCTCAAGCACTTGCCCACCCATCGGTGCAAGAAACAAGTGAAAGATAGAAGGAAACAGAGTGTTGTGGTTTGTATGTCAACAAGTGGCATCAAGGGAGATGGACTTACATACAAGGATGCTGGAGTTGTCTCAAGATCGAAATTGTCGACGATCGTCTTCTGCGGATGAAAGCTAAGTATGTGTGTCGATTTTGCGTTTATACTTCAATTTTGTTATTATTCCTTTGTTAGGTTTTAGATTTTGTTGTTTTTTATATGTTGTTTGCTTTTGGGGGTTTCAGTTATGATGCTTATGGAATGAGGAATTGTGTTGCTGCGGTGATTGTGGCCGATTTTCTCTTTTTGTTGCTAATTTTTTAAATTTGTGAATTGGATGATCTGATTTTCGCTGATTGATAACATGAGGACTTGGTAGTTGTTTTGTCTGCCTGTGAATTTTACTACTATACAAACTTGAAATAGAATGCTCTGCTATATGTCAGATTTTATGTATTTTTTCGAACTATATATCTCATATTAATAAGCCTTAAAATAGGTGGAAGTGGACTTGGCATTAATGTGAGATAGAAGATTAGCAGCAGACGGGCCAAGTGGGAATTTTTTTGAGTTGCATAAGGTTTTGAATTGAGGATGTTTCATCATTTCTGCTTTGCTTGTGAGATAGAAGATTAGCAGCAGACGGGCCAAGTGGGAATTTTTTTGAGTTGCATAAGGTTTTGAATTGAGGATGTTTCATCATTTCTGCTTTGCTTGTGAATAGACGATGTTGCATAAGGTTTTGAACTATGTTGCTCGGACTCGCCGGAAATGGTGGCGTACCCATGTCCGCCGGGTGCGACACGGATACTGGTACGAAATCCGTACTGGGTTCTTCATCTGGCAATCGGACTCGGCTATTTCTATTCCGGTGGTGCGGCGCGGCGCTGCTGCAGATTTCACTCAAAATTTTGATTGGTGCTTCGAATCTGCAGATTTCATAGAGTTTGATGGTTGAAGAAGGAGTTTGATTTGTGCCTTGATTGAGTGCAAGCTTCTTCTACAACTTGATCATCTAAATGCTTTAGCAGTTCCTCCTGATCTCTATGGGTAATTTAATGCTTTGTTGATTTTATATTATCTGAGGATGCAAGCAGAATTCTTAAACATGACTGAATAGTTGTGTAAGAAACATAGTTATGTGTTTGAGCAATTCAGATATCAATTGTGTCTATTGCAAGCTTTCTTCAATGGTTGAAAATGGAAATTGATTCTTTCTTTAGTTGTTGAAACTTTACGGGGCTTATATGAACTGGGATTTAAGCAATCATATCATATGTAAATTTATTTTGTTGGTCAATTTGTTATTAGTTTGTGCTGTTGAATTTCTGTTGAATTGCTTGTTATAATAAAGTTATGTCATAATTATAATAGAAATTCTTTTTGATGAAAAAATTGAGTAAAAAATCCTATGGGACCAAAAGTGTTATCGAAATTGACAGAAAAGTTGACGGTGGGACTAAATGTGTAAAAATTTTGGGCTACGGGACCAAAAATGTAAGGTTTGGGACCAAAATCGTGAAGGGGTGTGTCCTGTGGGACCAAAAGTGCGAAAAACTCTTCTTAAAACATAACTCCTTAAGTTATGTACCTACAAAATTAATATTCTAAATCTATTTCATAGTTAAAAAATATACTTTTAAAAAAATTATATGAACTTGATTCAGTGGAAATGTAGGGTACTAAAAAAGGTGAACTCAGAATATACATGGATGAAAAGGATTGATAACGAGATATCCCAATAGTGTAGGGCTGTGACCTGTGAGGGCACAAATCTGGACTAGAATCTTCATGGTTTCTTAAAGTTTCTTCAGTCATTAATTTTAAAAATAATACAGTTAAATTTCAGAAACTGGCCACTATAGTCTTGTAACTCACTACAGTTTTAAGTCGAATATTATGAAATTTTTGAAATTGAATTAAATAATATGCAAATTAATTAATATACATAGTAAACAAGAAATTAATTAACAAGCCGAATGGAAAAATGTTTTTTCTAGGACAATAACTTTAGGGGGTTGCGTTTTAAGGACAATAATTTTACTGACTTGGAAATATAGGACAATATGTTTTAAAGTATGTAAATATAAGACAATGTGTTTTAAAGTATGTAAATATAAGAATATGTTTTAAAATCTGGAAATGTAGGACAACTGAACTCGAATAGGCCCAAATCAGGCTGAAATATCATGTGAGATTCGGACTCGATTGCTTACATTTTCAAGATTTTAAAACATATTGTCCTATATTAATTTACAGATTTTTAAACATATTATCCTATATTTACAAGTTTTAATCCTATATTTTCAAGCCCGTAAAACAATTGTCCTTAAAACACAACCCCTCCCTAAGTTACTGTACTTTAAAAACATTATTCCCCAGCCGTAGAATCTGAAATTTCCAGGAAAATTACAATTTAATAACGAATGAGAAACTTTTAAATATATAAGTACTATATAATATCATTCAGTACTATTAATCTCATGCACACCATTAGTAACTAGCCAGGAAATAGCCAAAATAATTAGGCTTATAAGTGTCAATTATTCTTCAATATATTAACCCTGCAGCAAGAATTAATATGCATACCACTCAATCACTCCAGGTAATAAATCTAATTATTGTATTAACATTAAGCAAATATATACTTGTATGGAAAATGATATAATGGAAGTCGTAATTTGTTGATCATAAAAGGGCATCCAAGCTTCAGCAACAGTAATTTAAGGCCGGAATACTGCTGCATATATAATTATTAAAGAAAAGGTAAAAATACAACTGGTTCTTTTTATTTATTAATCAGTACTATTGCACATATCTGCATAATTTATTCAATCAATATTATTATTTCTTCCTGAGAAACTTTGATCAATGGCCTCTGGCCTCTGAATGATCACTCCCAAAGTTTGAATTCTGATCTGAATTAGTCCACTGGCTCCTGTTGTCCCCATTAGAGTTCTGCAAAATTATGCATATGGTCCATATTTTAATTTTTAATCAATTAAAAATAACAAGACAATGAACATAACAAATTAAAATATGTAGTTTTCTAGGGTTTTGTGTGACAAAAATAATCTCCAATTAGATCATGAATATTGATCTAGAAATTAAAAATATAGCCTTGTAAAGATTTTATTAAGTAGTATGTAATTATGTGATTATGCCATTTGTCTAAAGTCAATCTATTACGAGTTATCTATAACGATAGGGAGTGGCGAGTTATACGTAAAGTAAATATAGAATATAGAAGAACTATTAAACCTGTATTTAATTTCTAGGGAATCCTGAGAAAATCTTTAGATCATATTGATACTAAGAAATCAAGATATATAGCCTTCATGAAATTCTATCATGAACTTACATAGTTACATCTTGTATTACGGATGAAACAAAACGAGACCGACTAATTATATAATAGTCAAATATAGTATAATTATACTTGTCCGGTAACGGTTGAGTCTTTTATACGAGTTAATTTTATTTTTCATCATGTAACTTATGTCTATTTTAGAAAGAATTCTTAATGTTTTTATCTTATCAAATTTTAGTCATTTTTTTTATCAATTTCCGTCCACCTTATCCACTCTGATCCTTTACTTTACCAATTTCAGTCCTTTACGTATTAAAAAGGACTGAAATTGGTCGCCAATGAAGTAAAAGGACTACAACTAGTCAAAAATGATTAAAATTGGACACATATGGATAAAGTAGAAAGACAAATGATTTTTTCTGAAATAACCCAAAATTACAGGACGAAAAATGAAATTTTCTCGTTTATATAGTATCATCCATTAATTACCTGATCATGGGCATAAACTGGCTCAAACTGGTACCCGCCCGTGGTCGAGTGAGGATGTTCCATGACCGTAGATCCTCGAGCCACACCATAGTTCTGAACCATGCAATCCATATCTGGATAATAGTAGTACTCATCAGTTAAAGGGTGCCTAGGGTTTGAAGAGTTGATGCCTAGTGCAATATTGGTTGAATGAGGGACTAGTGCTCCATATTGCTGATGAATGTAGCCAGTAGTAGTATTAGCCACATGCCCTCCATTCCCTGTGTTTTCGACATCGCCATTGTTTTCGATTTCAGATTCGGATCGGCTTTTTGATCCTTCCCCGCCACCACTATTCTGGTGGTTTGAAGGAGCCCGGCCTAAACGGGGCATGGACCCAAACCGCCTTAGCTTTTGCTGTGACTCGTTGCCATCGGACAACGAGTTAGAGTTGCTAGATTTCCTCTCATCAGGAGATCGCCAGTTGTCGTTACGACATTTCTATTAAAGAAGAAAATATAAATTTTGTAAGATATATATGTAGACAATATACGTCAAGAATTTATACTCTTTTATGTTACGATAAAAACTTATGTGCACCAGTACACCGTGTAATTCATGAAGTGCGTTTTAATAGGTACTAGTATGTTAGTATTAATTAGTTATTTCACTAAATGACATTACTGTGCTGATATTAATTATTTTCACTGAAAAATATACTGTACAATTAAAGTAAAGTGTTGCAAACCTGAAGATGGCTCGCAACTTGCATTCTTGTCAATCCAGGCACATTCATTAGGTCAAGGATCTCCTTCGGAAAACACCCTATATATTACCAAATTAAATTAAACACTATTAAATAAAATATATCAAACGATTTCTTAAAATTTAACTACCAAACAATTTAAGGAATAAAATTTTTAAAAAAAAATTCTTACTTCCTTCTCCGAGTACTTCAACAGCATCCATAAATTTCTCGTGCAAGTCCTGAGTCCATTCAGTACAGACTTTCCTCCTAACCTTACCTTGACTCGCATTAAAATCCGAGTCATATTCTTCGTCGTCTTTTCTTCCATTATAGTCATTTTTCTTTGACTTTCCCCTATCGTTCATGTTGTCCTCAACTCGATTAGGGTTAGGGTTAGGATTCACCTCCCTAAACTCAATACCTCTGGCATTATTATAATTGGCAGCAACCACTTGCCTCTCCCTCTCTCTCCTCAAGCGTATCTTCTCTCTCATCACGTGCTGCCATAGGCAGCTCACCAGCTCAATCGTTACGGGTTTTTTGATGTACATATATGCCCCATTTTCGATCGCCCTCATGGCCATAACCACATTGTCATCCACGGACATCACTAAATTTGAAATTATTAATTAATTAATTACGAAAAATTTACCACAAGAAAGTTGACCTATAATAACAGGGAAAAATTGCACTTTTAGTCCCATGAGAATATTCTCATATTAAAATGGTCTCAATTCAAGCACTTTTGATCATAAACTAATATTCCCTTAGTTTTTAATAGATGTAAGTGCGTATGTTCCCATCAAGATAGCGGGATTACTAACATTCTACAAAAAAATACAAAAAATCCTCATCCTCAACTTGAACCTTATGAATCGCTAAATCTTACCCAAAATTTCCAATATCAAAAGTTCACAAAAAATTTTAAACAAATATAGATGGGGTTGAAGTTGCTAGATGAACATGTTAGGGGGTTTTGTGATGTGCAATTAAAGGTTTGGAACCAAAAGTGCACAAAAAATTACCACTTTGAAACAATGGGACAAAAAATGCTTTGAAAATACTGGGACAAAAAATGCAATTTACCCATAATGACAGAGGTCCTGTTATCATGATGACAGGACAGGTGACAAGACAAAAGTTCTATCATTATAGTCTTTAATGACAGAAAACGATCTTTAATGACAAAATCTGTCAATATAGGTGAATTTTTTTGCTGTGTTAATCAATAAATAAAATAAAAGTTAAAGGAATATTTGGCTCACGAATGATTGGTATGCTTAGGCTGATTGCAAGTTGGAGAAGCTTGAAACCATGGAGGTCAGGTGAATTGATATTGGCAAGTATAAAGTCGATTTTGATCTTTCCATTTGAGAGCATTGTTATAGCAGCGGATGCAAACTCCACAACGCTAACTGATCATACCACAATTAAAACTAACTTATCAGGGAGAATATATAATTGGAAAATTATTTTGTGTAATATAATTAACTAATTAAATATACCGAAATTAATAAATGTATTCGATCTACTTGCAATACATAAAATTCATGATCCCTCAACCAATAAAGTATAAAGAAGCAAAAATGCAATCAGAAAAATTTATAATTCTGTCATTAAAAACTTTTAATTAAAGAAATTATAATGACAGGATGATGACAAAAATACGGTCACTAAAGACAATTTTCTTGTAGTGATTGATCCATTTATTCATTATCATATGTAATACATGAAATTTATGATCCGAATTCGTATTTAAATTGTTTCTATGACGGTAAATTAAACTAGTTATTCCGCGAAATATTTTGAAATTGGGCACGAAATAAATTTTAAATATCCAAAATTTATATAAAATTGAAACACGAATAGCGAATTTTGTGAAATAAATACGGTCAAGCTTCGACAGATCTTCTGAACTATGATGATAATGGATACATTTTGTCAATAAATCATTTCTACGACAGTAAATTGAACTTATTATTCGACATAAGATATTGAAATTAGCGCGCGCGAAAATGAATTTAAATATAAAAACAACTTGAAAAACCAAAACATGACCATATTTATTTGATTTTGAAAACCATAAACACAAAAGAAAAATATCTTGGTTTGCTAAAATACGTACTTGTGAATAACTATAGAAGATGACAATAAGTGAAAGAACATAACTTGAAACCAATGTGGTTTTAGATCTAATGATATCAAAATAGATCTTTAACAAAAATTAACATAAATGGTTTAGTATTGAATTACATTAATTATCAAGAAAAACAAACAAACAAGAATGATGAAATTAATCAAATAAGTTGATGATAATTTTTTTTTTTTAAATCATACATATATCTACCTCTGTATTGGCACATTTCTAGCATTTTTGATGTGTTCATTAAACCATCAGCATCATGATCCACAAGCAACACATGAATCTCATGCATCACTCCAAGATATGAACTCATTGGAGTGCTTTTCCCTTCTCCCCAAAAATTGCCCAACTCCCACATGATTTACCTATAAACAAGAAATTATTAATGCATTAATGCTTCAATTATAATTCATAAGAATTAGTATAAAATTAAAAACTAAAAAAATGGTATTGAAACCTTGAAAATGGTTCAGGTAAGTTTATGTGTATATTGAGCATGTCAATATAATATTTTGAGAGCATATATATGCATAGGAGTTGGTGCAGGTAGTTGATATTATTCTTAAATTTATTTTTTAACTTTTGTAATTTTAAAAAAAGGTGGTAATTATTTCGACATATGCTTGATTCCTTTGTAACGCTCGATTTCAATTCACATGGACTTTAACACTTGCTGGTATAAACCGGTTTGTTGACTGATTTAAGTCAACATTTTTCATAAACATAGGAGCTTCTTTACTGCTTTTCTTATTAGGCATAATAAATAGTTTATTATTGGTCTGGTGCATGTATTTATTACATCATCATATAACTATGTGGGTAAGGAGTCAAACATAATTATAATACTATATAAAACAAGATTACTTTTTTTGGGATTAAGATTTTTTTGTAGTCCACTAACTTTGCATCATTTTGAAATTGGTCCCGATTGTTTTGACTTTTTAATTTTGGTCATGTAAGTTTTTAATTTTTTTTAAAATTGGTCCTTTAATCTGCTACAGCAGGTTACCAAGCAGGTAATGATCACTTATGTAATTATTTTGTTAATTTCGAAGCGCTACTTGAACCTTTTCAATCCCAACAACTTTGGTCGGGTTTTGAGTCAGGTCTAAAAATAATTTGTATATTAAAAGATAAAACAAATCGGGTCGATTTATTGGGTCTAAATTGATCGAAAAAATAAAATTACATTAAAATACGCAGAAAACCACTCTTTCTCCCAAAAAAACACGTAGAAAAGTCTCAACCCAAAATTATTAGGATTGAAAAGTCTATGTAGCATTTCAAGTTAAAGAAAATAATAAGATAATTACATAGATGACGGTTACCTGTTTTGTGATCTGCTACAATAGGTTAAATGATCAATTTCAAATTTTTTAATAACTTACATGGCCAAAATAAAAAAAGTCAAAACAATCGGGATCAATTTCAAAATGAAACAAAGTTATTAAACTATAAAAAAACTTAATTTCATTTTTTGGTGTTCACATTTTTTGGTTTTAAGTAAAAAATAATTTTGATTCTTTGAAACATACTTGTTCTCATTAACGCAAATTGTATATTTCAATATAAATAAGTTACACGTTTTAATAATGTAATAAGTGCATATTTTAAAATACACTTAAATTGCATGGTGCACTGATGCACAAAAGACCTGCTAAAAAATAAAATGTTTTTCAGTGTAAATACAACTATATCTATTCCTACCGACATATTATACTTATTTCCAAAGTAGCTAGCCAGCTTGTTTGGACATCATTTTACTTGCATTGTAATAGTTGTAAATTTTAGAATTTTTTTCAACCTTCCTTGTATAAAGCACCTCGCATTCAATAATCAATCATAATTATTTTCTTTTGTTGTTACTATAGAATTTTTTTCATTTTTTGACTGAACTCTAGGAATTTGTTTTAAATGGTAAACGATTATAATTTTTTTTTTCAAGGTAAACGATTATAATTTTAATCTGTAGGTTATACAATTTTTAAGCTTCTAGTTATCTCGATAATGCATATCATTGTAAGTGAAAGTTAAATATAAAATTATGTTTGCAATTTAGTTTTAATTAAGTAATGTCCTCATAAAACCATTTACGGGATATTTCCATGCTACTGTCCAGCAGTGCTTTAATATGTTGTATCACATGCATTAACAAATTGAATTATACAACACGTTAAGTATATGGTACAACATGCTAATGCACTGCTGGGTAGTGTCCAGCAGTGTAGCATATAAAATAGTCTATTTGTAAAGGATATATATACATATATCAAAAATTTCAAATTAATCAGAAAAACTTCAAGCAAAATTAGTAAATAAGTTTGATAAAATATATTTAATTTAAATTCCTTAATTGATATTACTTCGTTTAATCCAATAATTTGTCTTTTTAAGAGAACAAGGGTTCATGCATATGATAATCATGTTAAGAAAATACTTATAGTACTTTTACCACACGCGATTATTTTAAGAGGAATAAAAGTTAGCAAATTTGTAACGTCTCATATAAGCATATACGTGGCAGATAGAACACATCAAATATATACTTATTTATCATTCTTCTTTAATTATTTAATTAGCGATTCCAGACTTAAATATACTAGAAGGTAAGTGAAATGTAAAGATTGTAATATTACAGTAATATATAGAAAAGTATAACAAGATTGCAGAAATACAAAGAGTATTATTATCATGATTAATCTAAATAAAGACCGGACGCGGAAAGAATCTCCTTTCACACAATCAATGGTTTAACTTTATTACACTATCCAATGAATAATATATACACAAATTTGGCAAAGTATATATATAATAAACAAGTTTCACATAAACGGGTCCGTAAAACTGGATTACATAATTGAAGTGTATGACTTATATTACTAAAAAATATTAATTGTGACAATTGAAGGATACACTTAGTCACTTATTATACAAATTAAAGGGTATTACTACTAACAGATATAACTTATATTAAAAGGGCATTAATCGTGATAATTGAAGGATATGACATATATTGTATATAAAAATGTATTAGTCGTGATAACCGAAAATCAAATCTGTACATTGCATTTATATGGAACCAATTTCACGGTGAACAAGTTTAGAGTTTAAATCACAAATTGTCTCATAACTTTGGTCTCAAATAGATTCAGTCCCACAACTATTTTTTGGTTGTCGATTTAGTCTCAATATCTTTGACAATGTCCAATTTAAGTTCAAGTCCGCAGAAAAATACAAAATCACGTCTTTTCGTTCAATTTATGGCTTTTCGGCTGCGTGTGTGATTGGACTGCCACATGTAATTTTTTAAAATATTTTTTACACCTGGAATTACAGTCAAAAAAATAAAAATTAAAAAAAATAAAGTTAATTTGATTACATGATCTATATTTCCAGGTTTAAGAATGAAATAAAATTACATGTGGCACTCCATTCACATCCGTGGCCAAAAGCCCCAAATTCGATGGGCAAAACGACGTTGTTTAAAAATTTTTTGACGGACTTGGGACTTAAATTAGATATTTTCAAAGCATCGACAATAAAAATAAATATGGGACTAAATTATTTGAGGCCAAAAGTTATGAGATCATTTATGATTCCAAATCAACAAGTTCAACATACTACAAGAAAATATTATATTAATGAATCATACCTTTTCCTACATATGAACATAAGATCTTATATTTATAATGATTATAATTAAGATACATATTTTTTTTAAGCTCCAAATTTGGAATTTAGGCTCAGGACCACAAATTTCGTCGCGCAGTGCGCGATGAGTTCAATGTGAATTCTCGTTCCACTTTCAGAAAGGTATTAAAATAGTAATTTTGAGTTCGACTTCAAAAGTTACGTTCTTTTTATTCCTACTAACAACCACTCTTTGCATGATCATTATGTGTCAAATACTGAGTTTGAATTATAAATAGTCCCATAACTTTGGTCTCAAATAGATTTAATCTCATAAGTTTTTTTTGTTGATTTAGTCTCAATAACTTTGCCCTCAAATATTATTTAGTCCCATAAATTTTTTTGTCCTTGATTGAGTCTCAATAACTTTGACAATGTACAATTTTAGTCCCAAATTGGTCGGAAAAACGTCATATTTTCTTTTCGATTTGGGGCTTTTCGGCGGATTGTTGTGACTGGACTTCCACGTGTACTGTCACATGTATTTTTAAGTTTGTTTGACTAATTCTTGTAGTCAAATTCTGTTTTAATTTTAAGTTTTTTAATTTTTTTTAATTATATGACTAAAATTTCAGCTGTTAAAAATAATACACGTGACAGTCTAGTCAAAACATCTGTCAAAAGCCCCAAATTGAAATGGCAAAACGATGTTATTCCAATCGATTTGGGACTAAAATTGGACATTGTCAAAGTTATTGGGACTAAATCAACCACAAAAAAAAAAAAAAAAAAACATATGAGATTAAATCTATTTGAGGTCAAAATTATATAAGGGACCATTTGTGATTCAAACTCACTCATCCACATAGTGTTCTACGCCACTTAGGCTTTTTATAAAGTTACATATATTAGATTTTTGTTATAATAAGTCAGGTTTATCATTGGTAAGCAACATTAGACTATTTGTAACGACAATTATTTTTGTTATTTAAAATAAGACCTTTTGTAACGAAGACAAGAATTTTGTTACAATAAGTCATCTTTTTATAACCATTTAGATATTGGTTACAAATACGTTCGCTACAAGAAGTGCATTTTCTTGTAGTAACAGAATGCCTACTCTATAAGTTAAATCACATTACCATCTCATGGGATCTTTAATTACACGGAGGAATCTCCTGTTACATATTAGGAATTGCCTTGTTAAAATACATACACGTACATGTTGGGATATGGAGCCTGATGAACTGTACGTACCGATTTAAATAAAAAAATAATAAAAAATTGGGCTTTTAGAAGTACATTCAATTTTGGAGTTTAAATTACAAATGGTCTTATAACTTTGACCTTAAATGATTCAATTTCATACTTCCTTTTTTCGTCAATTTAGTCTCAATATCTTTGAAAATGTTCAATTTAAGAGTCAATTCCACCGAAAAATTCAAAATAACGTTGTTTTGCATATTGAATTTAGGAATTTCCGACGGCGAGTGTGACTGTACTGCTACATGTAATTTTCTAATTTTTTTTTTTACACCTAGTCATAGAACTAAAAAAAAAATGATTTGATTCTATGACCTCACTTCCAGGTTTAGAAAAAAAAAAAAAAAAAAAATTCCATGTAGCAGTTCACTCACACCCACAATCGAAAGCCCAAAATTCAATCGGCAAAACGACGTAACTTTGAATTTTTCGACTAACTAATTGAGACTTAAATTGTACATTGTAAAAAATATTGAGACTAAGTGGATAAAAAAGAACTACGCACATCTATTAAAGGTTAAAGTTATGAGACTATATGTAGTTACAACTCTCCAATTTTGGTATCACTCGAAAATAAAAATGCAAGCACAAATATTTTAATTACTATATATATATATATATATATATACTCCATCCTTAAAAAATGCCTAGTTCAAACATATATCGAGACTAACTGGCAAGTGGCAAGTGCATCAAGACAGACCACATAACTCAAATAATAATAATAATACCCTAGCTAGTTCGTGAAATTATAGTTTATCGTATTTTTATTTTTGCAAAAAATTCAATGTAATGATGTATAAATGGCCGAAATAATCCATTAAAAAATATATAAGAGATCACAAATAAAAAAGGTTGAGAATATGCGAGCGGATCGATCCCTTTTCGTTAAAAAATCTGGACTTGGTAGCTATTATTAATTAAGCTCAAGTCTAGCCTAGATATATGCACATATGCATGTGATATGTATACAAGTTTAAGATTACTAATAACGGCCGAAATAATTATATATCTTATAATCTCCAGTATATAAAAAATGAGAGGTTACCAATCAAACCAGAGCTACGAAGTAAAACATAATTGTTTTAATCGTGCATGTGGATAAAAATAGCTGTAAACTGTGACCCTGAAAAAGGTGAGTTAGTCTTTTCGACTACGTTTAAAATTTAATATCACACTACTTATAAATTAATATCATAATATTTATGTGCGTAAAATATTATAATATTAATTAATTCAAATTATATATAAGAGTAATATTATCGATGAATTCAGTTTTATTAATTTAGCGAACAAATTCACACTGGAATTTGTCTGAAAAAGTAAATACATAATTGACACTATAATTAAAGACTAAATTGGGAAGAAACAGAATATATTGAATATATAATCGGAGAACTCAAAAAACTAATTCACTAATACTTCTCATATCACTATCCAGTATAGCCTTAATTAAAAACAAACCAACAAAACAGTAATTAAACTATTAATCACTCTGAAATTAATTAAGAGGAAGTAAAGTAGAATTAAAGAAGCAAGGGTAGATATAATGCTTGAACTCAATAGTACGGCCTCACTTGAGACAACGTATGGATAATAATAAGGAAAAAAAGGGTTTCGAGGAAAGACTACTTGCGGAGGAGATGGTGGTGGTGGCGGTGGCAGTGGCGAATCGCAACTTTGTCGTGGTGTGGTGGCGGTGGCGGTGGAGAATCGCAACTTTGTCGTGGTGGTGGTGGCGGTGGTGGCGAATCGCAACTTTGTCGTGATGGTGGTGGCGGTGGATAGCCGTAAATGGAGCTTGGTGGTGGTGGTGGTGGTGCAGAGAGGCATCTAGAAGGCGGCGGCGGTGGTGGTGGGTAGGCGTAAATCGAGACTGATGGTGGCGGCGGTGGTGGATAGGCATAAATCGAGACGGAGGGGGGGGCGGTGGTGGTGGTGGTGGGGTTTTATTCCATGAATATGAGGGCTTGCAAGTTTGTAGAACCAAAATAATTGGAAGCAAAATGGAGGGCATGAGGGCGTAGAGACCCATGTTAGCTAGGGTTTGTGTTAGGTTAAAAAGTATACATGTCTCAAGACCTATATATCAATTTATATATATGTACGTACTTTATGAATAATTCATTAATGAAAAGAAATCATAGCATAATTAGTGAATGTATTATAGTACAAGATTGAACGAATAGATCTTTCTTCCTAGTTTCCTTTCCAAACGTGAAAGTTTATGGCAATTTTCGATTTCCGACGTAGTTAAATTGATTTAGGCAATTATATTATTCATTAAATAGTATATATGAACATCAAACTGAAATATGAAATCATAACCCGAGGGCGACATTTTGTTATAATCATAATTAAATAGAGAATATTTAAGAAAAGTAAAATAAAAAACCTAATAATTAATTAAGAGTTACACTCATGTGAACCAGGTTCACACATGAACTCTATCACTGTTATGTGTAAAAACTATCACTGTTATGCACAAAAATTTTCACTGTTTAAAAATATAAAGCATTTTATAAACAGTGATTGTTTTTATTCATAACAGTGATAGTTTTTATACATAATAAAATGAGTTTTTGTATGTAATGAAATGATATTTAAATAACCGGAGTTCATAAGATTTAACCAGCGCCTATACAAAGTTTTTGTCATTAATTAATTGCAGTAGAGTTAAGCAGGACTATATTAAGCATTAATACTAACACGAATATTTGTATAATAGTTGACATTGATAACAATCTAAATTAATTGATTAATTGTTGGTATTAAATATATGGACAAAATATAAGCACATTCAGAAAATGCCACAAAAAAAAATGCAATTGTTTTGAGAAGTAATAAAATCTAAGTTATTAGTCCCAAATATATCAAAAATCATAAGTTTGCGTGAGCAAATTTTCCTTCCCTTACAAATGGATTTCATCCCAGATTTCAATTATTTTTGTCTGCAAAATTGAACACTTTATTTTCGTAATTTTTGGATATGGGCATACAACATTAATTCCATATTGATGAATGATGAGATAACATATGTATTTTGAGAATAAAACTGCACAGTCGAATTGAGTTGAGAAAGAATAAGAAAAATAAAAGATTCTTATACTACGATATAAAGTGAGATACTTTAGTAAAATTAAAAGAAAACCTAAAAAAGGATGGGCCGGCCTAATTGTTAATAGGAAGGGGTTATTAGCACCCCTTTAATTAATAGATACACCCAATTCTATCTTAAAGTACCAATTATACCCTTTTGTTTTTTAAACCCTAAATTAAAGTGAGATATCTTTGCTTCTCGGATTTTTCCCAAATCTGCAGGCCGCCACCACTCACCACGCCGTCGCTACACCACGCCGCACCCACGCCGCGCTGTGCTCTTCCCCCTTGCTTGGTTCTTGAAAAGAAATAAAAGGAAAAAATTCATAGTAACAAAACAAAATCAGATCCACTCGTTTTTACTGTCTTCTTTCTCCAATTGATTTTTTCTAGAAAAAAGGATGAAGAAACAAATAAGATCCTTTTTTTTTCCTTTCTTCGATTGATTTTTTCTGGAAAAGGGGTTGATGATGCGGTGGTGGTCACAACGACATCGTCGGTGACGTGGTGTGGCGGCCTGCGATGACGGGAGTATCTCCTAATGATGTGGTGGCGGCACTGTGATGACGGCAGTCGGCGGCCTGATGTGATAGAATTTTTATTGTTTATTTAAAATTTAAAATATTAAGGGTAGTATGGGACTTTAACAAAAATAAGTGGTGTATCTCCTAATGATGTGGGTGCTAATAACGAACCCTAAATTGACTAGGCCCAACTACAAAACAGCCGGCACAGGATAGGCCCAAAAAAGAAAAAAAAGAAAACGGGGCACATTAGCCATTACCATAAATTATAACACGTGTACATGGTCAAGGTAAAAAATAGAGACTCCTGTACGATGAGACGGACTCATATTTGAGATAGAATACCACTTAAATATTTGAGTCACACTCCCTCTGTCCTATAACATATTGCATATTTTTTTTTATTGGAACGTTCAACAACACTTTGCATATTTATAAAAAAAAAAAAAAAAACTTTATTATACTCCACCCTTGCAATATTTACATATTTACATAAAATATTATTGCTTTTGGGACTCATAATACATTCAATCAAATTATTTTATTTATTTTATACATAAAAATTTACAAAGTACCCTTCACTCTACTTATTACTCCCTCCGTCCCATTATATAGACTAATTTGGTTTTATATATAGATTAAGAAATTATCTTGAAAAAGTAAAATGCATTAGTAAAATTTCTATTATAACTCTATTTAATGATTGTTATAGTTTCCAATATAATTAATGTTAGGGTTATTATTAGTAAATTAATTAAAAAAGTTACTTTATGTGAAAACAAGTTTATATATTTGGGGCATTCATAAATAAAAAAAAAAAATAAACCTATATAATTGAAATGGGAAAGTATATATTTTTATTAAACTACGTGTGCTAAAAAATTAGCGCAATGTGTTCCAGAATGAAGGTAATTAATATAACATTTGTCGCATGTTTGGGGAAATTAGTTTGAACTCTTGCGCTAGAATAAAAAGTGAACAAAATGGTAGAGAGAGAGAGTGGAGAGTGGAGTGTTGTGAGGAGGGGAAGGGTAGATCGTAACAACCATCTCTCCGATAGAAATCTGGTGAGGCATCCATATTATCCCAGCCATAGGTTTAACCCAGCCCTTAGAAGCTCTGATAGAATGGTAATGGGAGAATCAACTTACAGGAAAGGAGAATATGCGCTCCCGAGAAAAGATCAGAAGGTCTTTCCTTTGGAGGAAATTGTCTGGTCGTTTCTATTTAAGAATTTCCCGGAGGATTGCAGCCCAACAACTCTCAGTAAAGCTTTTGACAGAGTGGGGAAAGTGTTGGACATTTACTGGCCAAAGAAGAGAGACAAAGCATGTAAACTTTTCGGCTTCGTCGGGTTCTCAAAGCAACATGAAGAGTGGAGACTTTTGGAAGACCTAAATAACATTTGGTTGGGAAGCTACAAGCTTAGAGCTTTCATACCAATGTTTAGGAGGGAATCTTTCCCCCCTAAGCTAGTTCCTGCGGATAGAAAAGAGCCAAAGGCAAAGGAGAATTTGACACCGGAAATGAAAGCGCCGGTTTCTAACTTTGGTGGTGATAATGGGTTCCTCACGTTTGCTGAAGCAATTCAAGGTGTTGGGAAGGATAAGATTCCTTTTAATACGGCGCAAGAACTTGTCATGTATCACTCATCCGATCAAGAGAAGAGATGGCTAGCAGGGTGTTATACAGGATTCCTTAAGAGAAAATTCTCTTGGACAGAACATAAAGAAGAATTCCTAAATGAATGTGGCGGAAAATTCAAACAGATCACGATGGGGGAGAACCTATTGCTGATTCAGAGTGACTCGGAGCTTCCCACAATCAAAACGTTAGGGGGCTTCAATGAATGGAGTGCATTCTGGTTCGACTGGATTAGACCATGGAGAGACATCGATGTGAGTCCTAGACGAGTGATATGGACAAGATGGTTTGGCGTGCCACTCCATGCCTGGTCTATTAAGTTTTTCTCAGTTGCGTGTGCAAAATGGGGTTTGTGCATGTTCCTCGATGATGCATCCAAGAACAAAACTCGTTTTGACTATGCTAGAGTCCAAATTTCAGCTTCAATTTCAACCCAGATAGATAAAACGATGCATGTCATGGTAGACGGAGTGTCCTTCAAGATTCGTATAGTAAAGGAACCGATTCACCAATATGATCGGGTAGAGGATTTTGATTCCGATAACGAATCATCAGACGGGTCAGAGGATATTATAGGGTCACAAGAGGCGGCGGAAGCGGTAATTTTGGACTCGGATGTGGAAGAGGACGATACCGGCGTTAACAAACCTGAACATCAAAATTCAATCCGGAATTAGGTTCTAGGCCGCAGGGAGAGGAAGGGACCGAGGGATGCCCAGGTGTTGGCACGAATTTTGAGGAGGAGGCGCGTGCAGGGGTTATTTCGAGTGATATTAATGAGCCTCCTTTGGAATTGGAGAAAACATTAACGTTGGACGTGGTTTCAGTGGGGAATACGCCAATCTTGACGTCGGAAACCAAAATAATCATGGGAGCAGTTATGGAGGAGAGAATGGGTCCCACCTGCTTGAAAAAATCTCTGATGTTGGATTAACGACTTACGCATTAAACTCGCTAGATGGGCCGATTCCTCTTATCTCACAAGCCCAAGTTGATGTTCATTTTACTGTGGAGACTGAAGCCCATGAGCAGCTGCTGACATCTTGTGGGTTGCGTGAGGTGGCTCTAACAAATAAAACCCATCTACAGTCGATTACTAATGGGCCTCATGAAACGGATTTGGGGATTGAAAATGCAGATCATCTAAGTGTGGGGAAAATAACACAGAGCCCAGGTGATCAAATATAACCGACCCCTTCGTACCCAGATTCATTCACACCTGATTTGAATCAATCTTCACCCAAATCAATCCCTGATACCTCCACCCAATTAGCCCCTCCCACAGTCACACCTAATATCCCTCACAAACTTCCCACCATGATCGACTCCCTCTCATCTCCGATTCTCGATAACCAACCCAAACCAACCTCCAATATCATCTGCACTCCAGCCGCCAAATCAGTGAGAACGAAAACAATTTCGAGAATCCCGTCTTTAAATCTAGCAAAAGCGCACTTCCAAACAAAAGAACCACCCTCCAGAAAAAACCCAGCTTGAATCTAGAAATTATGAAAAGGAAGGGGTCGAAACAAGCATATAAAGACAGATCGAAGGCCACTCAAAAGAAATTAGGGCGTATTAACAGAGCCAAACAAAGTTCCAACAATATTCACTCTCCAAAAGAAAAAAAAATGAAAAGTGGGAGGCTTGTTGTGGAAGATGATCCAATTTCCAAGATGATAAGGGATGAAGCGATTCTAACATGGAACCTGGGAAAACAAATGGGTTTGTGCTCGAATAGCCAGGATGAAGAAATGATCAAAGGAATAGCTTTATAGTTGGGTTCAAAATATTATCCATAAAATCCCACGGCAAAGAAAGACGAAAAATTAATGTGTGAGAAAAAATTTGCGGAGGAGAATAAGGTATGTTCCCAATGAAGGTTCTTTCATATAATATTAGAGGGGTGGGGAGTACAGTGAAAAAAAAAATTCAGTCTTTGATTTGGAAGCATAAATTTGATTTCGTTTGTGTTCAAGAAACAAAGGATGAAAATTTAAGAGTGGAAACATGTAGAGAAATCTGGGGAGGTGGAAATTTCGATTGGGCGAAGAGAAACTCTATAGGCATATCTGGTGGTATATTGTGTATTTGGAATTCAAACAAATTCAGTGTTATGAGCTCTTGGGATATGTTTGGTGTTGTTATCGTGAATGGCTTTTGAGGGATTGAGCGAACTCAATGTTGTATCATCAACGTGTATGCTCCTGCAATCCTTGCTGGAAAAATTGATCTTTGGGATAGGTTATTGGTGGTATTACAGTCGTATGATGATGTTTGTATTTGTTTGGCGGGGGATTTTAATTCTATAAGATCACCTGAAGAAAGAGTGGGCAGAGGGAGCACAATTCCATCGAACGATATTGCAGCCTTTGATGGTTTCATTCGTGACACGAATCTGATTGACCTAACGTTGATTGGCAGAAAGTTCTCTCGATATCAACCTGACGGGAGATGCAAAAGCAGGATCGAACGGATCCTTGAGAACAACAACTGGATTTCAGTGTGGCCTTCCTCTTCTCTCAAAGGCTTACCCAGAACAATTTCAGATCATTGCCCCTTAGCCATGGAGACCAAGTTGATCAACTGGGGATCCAAGCCCTTCCGGTTCATTAATACATGGTGCTCACACCCTGAGTTCCTAGATTTTGTGGAAAAAGCTTGGATGAGCTACGATATTGAAGGATGGGGAGGATACAAGGTGAAAGAAAAGCTCAAAAGATTAAAAGAAGACCTGAAGAAGTGGAACCTTGAAGTGTTTGGCGTCATAGATCAAAAAATCGACAAGCTAAATTTGGACATTCAAGAACTTGATGTATATGATGACGTCTTCGGTCTTGAGGAGGATGAAGCAATTAAAAGAAAGGAGGTCACGACTGAATTATTCCGAAGCTTGAAACAGCGAAATAGCTTACTCGCTCAAAAGGCAAAGATAAAATGGCTCAAAGAAGGGGATGTTAACTCCAAATTCTTTCACAGGGCAATTAATTTCAGTAGTAAAGACAATGGGATTGCTGGGATGTTCTTCGATGGGGAATGGACTGAGGATATTAAAAAAGTGAAAGACGAGATTTAGTCATTCTTCAAAAAGCATTTCAGCCGTGCAAGCCATGTCCGACCAAAAATCTCAGCCGAGTTGTTTCCCAACAAACTGTCCCCGGATGACAACGAGTTCCTTTCAGCCCCATTTGCGGAAGAGGAGATAAAATCAGCGATTGATAGTTGTGAGAGCTCCAAGAGTCCGGGCCCCGACGGCTTTAGCTTCAAATTTATTAAGGTTTGTTGGGCTGTGATCAAGAAGGATTTCATACAAATGCTCACTGAATTTCACGAACACAGCAAACTGGTATGGGGCATCAATCCCTCTTTCATCGCGCTCATTCCCAAAAAGAGGATGCTACATGTTTGTCGGACTATAGGCCAATATCTCTAACTGGGTGCGCTTATAAAATTCTTGCAAAATTGCTTGCATCCCGCCTTAGCAGAGTCATGTATAAGCTGATTTCTTTAAACCAAAGCGCCTTTGTGGGTAAGAGGAATATCATGGATGGGATTGTCATTCTCAATGAAGTTGTAGCAGAAACAAAGAAGAGGAAATTGGAGAGAGCTTTCTTCAAAATCAATTTTGCCAAAGCTTATGATTCGGTGGATTGGAAGTTCCTAGATACAATGCTTGAGGGATTCGAATTTTGTGATAAGTGGCGCATCTGGATGAAGGAATGTGTCTCAAGTGCTTTTGCCTTGGTTTTAGTCAACGGGAGCCCGTCTGGAGAGTTCAAGCTTGAAAGAGGTCTACGACAAGGGGACCCCCTTTCCCCTTTTCTTTACCTTCTCGTGGCGGAAGGCCTCAGCCTGTTAGTGAATCGGGTGACGGATATCGGATGCTTCAAGGCCGCTGAAGTCGAGGAGGAGAAGGTCCGAATCTCTCACTTACAGTATGCAGATGACACAATATTCATAGGTTCTGTTTACTCTCAAAACGCCTGGACAATGAAGAGAATTCTCAAAAATTTTGAGTTTCTATCCGGACTCAAGATTAATTATAATAAGTGTTGCCTGATGGGGTTGAATGTGGAAGAAAGTCATATTCAAGAGATGGCCGGTATTTTGGGGTGCGCTGTTGGGGAGGCTCCATTTTCCTACTTGGGAATTAGTGTCGGTGCAAGCTACAAGAAGACGAGTGAATGGTCGAGCCTAGTACAAAAGTTTCAGAAAAGAATGAAGTCTTGGGAGGACCGGAAGATCTCTTTTGGATGGCGTATTACACTCCTGAATGCAGTCCTCTCATCATTACCTCCCTATCAGTTCTCATTTTACAAATTACCAAAAACTACCTTGAGTGTTCTATCTTCATTGCAGCGTAAATTTCTTTGGGGGGGGGGGATCAGAACACTACTAAAACTTGTTGGGTTAAGTGGAAAAATATTTGCAAATCAAAATCTTTGGGGAGGCTTGGGGTCAGGGATTTGGGTGTGTTCAATAGAGTTCTTATTGGGAAGTGGGTTTGGAGATTCCTTGTGGAGAAAAATGGATTGTTGGTTAGAGTCCTTAGGTCTTTGTATGGAGAGATTGATGTGGGGGAGTCGGGTATTACTATCAAGGGTAGTTGGAATAGGATGTCTAGCTGGTGGAAAGATGTCTTAAATAATGTGTCGGGGGTAGGGGGGAAATGGCTGTGGGGAAATTTAGAAAGGTGCATAGGAAATGGGTATAACACAAGTTTTTGGGAAAGTCATTGGGAGGGTGTCGTGTCTCTCAAAAACAGATATCCTAGGCTTTTTAACTTGAGTTCGTTGAGGGATGGTAAAATTAGTGATATGGGAAGTTGGGTTAATGGGTCCTGGAGTTGGCAATTATCATGGAATAGGCCTTTCTTTGATCGTGAGCTTTCTCTTTTATAGGGTTAATGATTTTCTTGGTGTTATTAAGCCACAAATATAATTCAAGCCATAAATAAAATTAAGGAATCGGTGGAAGATACTTGGAAATGGAAGATATCCTCGGACAACCTTTTCAAGACGAAACAGGCGTATGAGTTTGTATCCAATCCACCATCATCGACAAACACAAACGCAAGATATCACCCCTCAAAACATCGGCGATGACCTGGAGACTTCTACAAGATCGCTTACCTACCCGTGAGAACCTCATGAAGCGTAATATTCTCCCCCAAAACAGCACAACAAGTTGTCCTTTTTTTTAAGTAGAAATAACATTCAATCATATTTATCGAAACGGCTCCATATCTTTTTCTGGAATGCTCCGTGAGCTCCAAATTATGGTATGCTTGCTACAATTGGTTAGGCATTTCTGGAGTTGGTCACAATCAGCTTTCACAACACTTTGAATCACATTCTGGAATCTTCTCGGGCAAGAAAGGTACTCAGCTAGCTACAAGTTTTTGGATTTGTGTTGTTTGGATCATTTGGAAAGAGAGAAATAAATCGATTTTTGATGGAAAAAGTTTTGAACCGGCTAAGGCGCTTGAAGAAATTAAAGGAAGATTATGGAGTCGGTGTTCGATTAAGTATCCCCCATTTTGTAATTTTCAGTATACGGAATGGTTAGATAATTCTACACATATACTTGAGAGTTAAAACTCTACCACTCTGTACATCACTGTATAGTGACTCTCCCTTTGTTCACTGTTACTATTGAATAAAGTTTTTCTTTAAAAAAAAAGTTTGAACTCTTATGTCCTAAACTTGACCATCTTCATATTCTTCAAGAATTAACCTCGATTATGTATATCTGTAGAAGTATTAATTGTTTATGCATTTACAAGAATTAATAAATAAATAAAGTTTGGTTAGATTTTATATGCACTAGGTGCACCGTGTATTTTATAGTGTATTTTAAAATTTTGTAACTTTTTACACTGAAATTTAAGACTTGTTATACTGAAACGTGTAACTATATTTTAAAAACACATATTGCATATTTAAGTCACAAGTTTCAATACAATAAATTGTAAATTTTTAAAATACACTATAAAGTATATGATTCATCTAGTGGCATTTCATTCACGTTTCAGTTCAAGTGATGCATATAATATTACTCCTTCTGTCCTATTATAAAGTCCTCCAATTTTTTTTTCATTCGTCCAACAATAAGTTTTTTGTTTTTATAAATGGAAAAAGTAACTCCATTATCCATAATTTGTATCCTTACTTTTCACACAATATTACAAAGAATGTAAATCACTACTCTACTCATTACTCCACATACCTTTTTCCTCTGTCTCAATACTCACGATTACCCTTTATTTTTATTATTTTATTATTATTCTTTAAACAAAATAAC
The DNA here is from genome assembly GCA_037126765.1 of Stenogyne calaminthoides. Taxonomy (NCBI): domain Eukaryota; kingdom Viridiplantae; phylum Streptophyta; class Magnoliopsida; order Lamiales; family Lamiaceae; genus Stenogyne; species Stenogyne calaminthoides. The sequence goes on from JBBCBC010000012.1 coordinate 29,733,353, forward strand.
AAAAAGAAAAAGGAAACTTATGTCGGGGCGGATGGAGTGTTTTTTATGGTGTTATGCCAATAAATTTTTATTTTTTTTACATCATGTCAGTCAAGTTCAAGCAATCCATCTTTTTTTTTTATGATAACATAACATTGCTTTTTGTAATGTGATTGTAAGATATAATTCTCGTAATATAAATATATTATGAAGATTGTAAGAACCCAAGTGAATCAGTGATTATACTTTAAATCTCAAAAAACTTTAAAAAAACAATGAAATTTACTTTCTATAATACATAATGTCAGTCAAGTTCAAGTGTTCAACCCATCAAAATACGAGTGATAGCATAACACTGCTTTTTGTGATGTAGTTGTACAAAAATTCTGTAATATAAATATGCTTGTGAAAATTGCAAAAAGTCCAAGTGATTTTACTTTCAAGCTTAAAAAAACCGGGGGGGAGGAAAATTTTAATATTTGTAATACATGATGTCAATCAAGTTATCAAAGTACATGGAATAGCATAATACTACTTTTTGTGATCTAATTGTATAAAAACATGATATTGTGCTTGTGTAATATAATTATGCTTATGAAGATTGCAAAAATCCAAGTAATTTTACTTTCAAACTCAAAAAAAATAAATAAATAAAAGGAAAGAAGATTGAAAAAAAATCCAAGTAATAAATTATATGATGTCAGTCAAGCTCAGGTGTCCAAAGTCCAAACCATCAAAACACGTGCAATAGCGTAACATTACTGTAATATAAATATGCTTAAGACGATTGTAAAAATCCAAGTGATTATACCTTCAATCTCAAAATCTTTAAAAAATCTTAATAATTATAATGTAAATATATGGGCTTTTGAAGATTACGAAAAGTATATGCATACTCTTTTAATATGAAAATCAATGTAGGTATATCATCACAACTCACAAGATCTTGTACCTTGAACATGTTGATAAGAGTACAAGTACTGATCCTTTTTATTTCGGTTGAAGTTGTAAATCATAATGTCAAATCTAATGGCACATGCACTAAAGGATGAATCCAGTAATTTTTTTATGACGGTTACATGAAAAACTCAAATAAAAACTACTTTATATAATACAATTGAAACCGTGGGTTTTCTTTAAAAACTCAATGAAATATCTCATATGTCAGTCAAGTTCAGAGTGTTCAACCCATCAAAATACCAGTGATAGCATAACACTGCTTTTTGTGATGGATGTTAGATCCGCTTTCAAGAAAAAAAACTGGGGTTGGGGTGGGGGGTGGGGGAGGGTGAATTTTAATATTTGTAATACACATATTTTAATATTATGGACCCTTCTTTATCGCGCTCTCTCCCCCCTGTTTCAAAATTCTCGTTTCGTCCATTGCCACGTAAGCGTTGGCTATCCACCTTTTCCATTACCAGCTATTGAAATTATGGAATTTTGCGGCAAAATAAAATGATATCCAGTTTATTTTTCAAGGGACAGAATCACAAATGAGAAAATAATTAAAATATAATATACTAATAATAACAATAGTAAATAAATAATGTCACGTAATTATACTAAAATACCACAAACAAGTCGCTCAACAACATTGAAACAATGGAAAACATGCAATCCAATAATTAATTGAACGTTTTAGCATTAACAAGTTGCATGTTTTTATATTTTTTAGTTGCACAGTTCAATATTAGATAGTTGCATGTTTTTATGTTTATTAGTTTCACGATTTAATATTAGCTAATTGCATGTTTCTGTGTTATATAGTTGTTATTTTTGTGTTAGCTAGTTGCATGTCTCTATACTAGTTAGTTGCATGTTTGTTTATGTGTTATATAGTTGTATGTTTCTGCATTATCTAGTTGCATGTTCTTATGTTTTTTAGTTGCACGATTTAGTATTGACTAGTTGCACACTCCTGTCATAAGTAGTTGCACGCTTCTATATAAATAGTTGCACGCTTCTGTTATAAGTAGTTGCACGCTTCTGTTATAAGTAGTTGCACGCTTCTATTATAAGTAGTTGCCCTATAAAATTCGTTTTGTCATGCTATATAATATTTGTACTTCCATTTGAGAAGATAGTTTTTACTGTAAATATGTCAATAATTTATCTAATACTAAAATATTAAGTCAAATAATTTGGGTTATTAAAATTAGAAAATTAAATAATTTGGGTTATTAAAATTAGAAAATGAAAATAAAATGGGTTATTAAAAATAGAAAGAAAAAAAAAAAGGTGTGACATTCGAACCTTGTACCTCAAGGTTAAAAACAGCCCAATCAACCACTGAGACAACGCCCAACTGTGGAAAAGTTGCGACCTCATACGATATTACCTCGATTCAAACTACCCAAATTTTCAAATGGATTACCCATATATGTGAGTGCACAAGAGACCCACTCTCAGAATATTTACTTGATTGACTCATTATTAATACTATTAAATACTTCTCTCATAATATAATAAAATATACTCCATCCGTCTCATTATAAATTTATCACTTTCATTTTCTATCCGTCTCACTATAAGTTTTTTTTTTTTTTATAAATGGAAAAAGTAATCTCACTATCAATAATTTTTATACACACCTTTCACATAATATTATAAAAAATGTCATTCATTACTCCACTCATTATTTTACATATTTTTTTCTCTCTTTCAATACCCAAAATTATCCTTTATTTTTATTTTTATTCTTTAATTAAAACACCCAAAAAAAGAAGAGTGAGTCTCCCATGAACAAGGTTCATGCCATGAACTTGAATTACTTGACTCATTAAACTCATTTTCAACACATTTTTCTAAACTACTAAACCTGACCCGTATTATACTCTGAGTAGGGTCAAATGTCATGAATTAAAAACCAAGTTCATAGCATGAACTAGATTCATACAAGTTTTTGTCAAAAAAGAAAATAGAAAAATTATAGAGGGAAGGAGGGAGGAGGGAGGAGGGAGGAGGGAGTAATTGCTTTGTGATTGAGGTTGGCTGGTTAGGATTTGACAGTTGGCATTTGGCCTTAAATTTAAATATCCAAAAACCATAGCAACATTAAGGAATTTTATTAATAGACTACTAATTATATAATGGTGCAAACTAGATTGCAATAATCTTATCGTAATTAAATCACTCTTTTGACTCCCGTAAAAAGGAAATCTATCTTTTGACTAAAATTATGAGTGTATGATCTATGATGTGTTTTTTCTTATATTTTTTCTTTAATAAAGTGTATTATGTGGTTTTTACATGTAATGAAAATGAGCACCGTGTCTATAAAGATCGGTGGTAATAAAGTTAGTTGTAAATACTTTTTTGCAAATTTATATAAATTTAAGAAAGAATTTATTATTACGCAACACTAATCAAGATAACAATTCAACCTTTTTTTTTTAGATCCATTATCCATTATAGAGTACAAGGAAATTAATTTGACCCAAAAAAAAAAAAACCTAAACAAATATGTAATTTGAAATTCCAATCTAGTGGAAACTATCAATATTTGTCTTATCGTCAATTTATTTTAAGAACATGGTCTCTCATTATCAAGTAATACGTTAGTGTTGAACGCCTGGGTGGGCGGACAACTAGCGAATGGGGGCGGCGACAATGAACATACTCTTCTCTCAATTTGAATTTGGGTGAGTTTTGTTATGTTAATCATTTTTTAATATACATATATATATATATATATATATATATTATAAAACACGTCGGAGTATAAATGAGCTTAAAATAACAAATTTGAGAGTTAAGGAGCTTTCCATTGATATACCATAGATAGGGGTGTTCACGTTACAGACTAAAACGAATATTTGAAAATGTTTGTGTTCGTATCAAAAATCGATTATTTTAAAAAATCCGAGTGTCATTGTCTGTAATTATAAACATAGCAAATATTATTTTCTTTGGTATGGTTAGGAACATAATTTTTGTTATAACGAATCAAATCGGACCGAAACATATTCGAATGGACAAACAAATTTTATTTTACTATTCATTCCTCCATTTTCTTTTAAATCACAATTTATCTTTCTATTTTACATGTTGGTGTGCATGCCACGCACATGAATATAACACAACTTCATCAACCACATTTAAACATATATGATATACCCTTCAAACTTAAATATAACAAGAGTGTGGGTCTCAGTACATCAAGCAAGATTTATATAGTGCATTTTAGAAATGAAAGAACTATACAAAAACATAAACATGCAACTATTCCAAAATGAAGCATGCAACTATGTTTTCATATTCACAGTTTGCACTTTTCGTATAAAATAAGTCACACCTTTCAAAGATAACAAGTTGCACGCTTAAAAAAACGCACTATATGAGTCACATGATGCCTCCGGGTGCATACAAAACCTAGCCATATAACAAATGATGTAATAGTTGGTGTGTGGTTAAAAAAAACGCGAGGTATATAAATAAGATAAACAAAATTCTATTAATTTCAGTAATATTATAATAAATTATTATTTATTGGATATAAAATTAAGTAAATTTTTTAATTTAGTACATATTTAACTAATTTTGTTATTCACTTTGGTACGGACCAGTGTGGCTCGGTATAGTGTTAGTACGGTTTTAGTATGGTGTTAGTACGTACGATTAATTGAATAATATCCAAATTTGTTCCTAAGAACTCAATTAAGTTCGGTTCAGTTAAAGTCGAAAAGTCAATGAATATTTTTAGTTTGGTTCTTTTCTTGTGCGGATTTCGATACGAAAACGATAATCTCCAATCTCTATGAACAATCTTAACCATAAGCGTTGATAGTTGGAAAAAAACTGTGAAAATATTCATCAGAGATCAACACTTCTATATTTGGAATATTTTGGATAGATTTCGAAGCAACGAAACTTTGCAAGTTAAACAATTAGATCCCAAAACTTTCATTGAAGTACAATAGAGACATAATCCGTTTAACTGAGCTTGTAAGCTCCTTAAAACAACTTATAAACTATTTAGAAGCTTATAAAATGTTTAGCCATTTAAAACATTTTAAAATAAATTCTTTACATTCATAAATTCATAAACTCCTAAAAATACGGTACATTATTTATCTATTCATTTAACATTAGTAGAATATGCCACTGCCTACGCACTCTACCGAATCTGAAAATTTATCTATTACTATTTAAGATGGCAAAAAGTTTTGTGAGATATAAATGAGACGGGTTTACAATCTAACACAAATTAAAATTCACAATTTTTAAAATATTAAAACGCTCATTTTTAAATTATCTTTTGTCTCATCTCACCCCTTTTAAAGTATTAAAAAATTATTTTCAAACTATGTTCGGTTTCATAAAACGATCTCAAGCAAGAAAGGAAAACTTGATCATGTACTATGTTGGAAAGGCCTCCATTTTATTACAGGTATATATCAAAAGCTGATATAAATATTTGACAATTTATTAATTAGTACGTAATTCTAACATGGGTATTTGCAAGTACACATATCATATTTTAAGCAACGTCCTTGAGCAAACTCCCCATGTCTTTTTGTGCAATCTGTGTAGCATTGTTCGGTATCGCAGAAATGTTCTCTTGGCGGTGGAATTTGATCGAAACAACTTCCTACCTTAATTTCTGTCTCACCTGCATTCAATATTAACAATCGCAAATTTCAACATTTATATATAATGTATATAAAAACAAATAAATTACTGATGAGATAAAAATGGTATAGTTCGAAATTCATTGTACAATTGTGGTCCCGAAAGAGTTTTCAAGGAATTTATGTTAAATTGTTAACAAAAAAATCGAGTAAGAAATCAAGGATCAATTTGAAACACTCTGGGATACGGAATTGGTATCATGAAGTACAAAATTGATGGACTCGAAGAGAGGATATGATTAGTATATAAGTGACTTGTGATTCGTTTAATTTTATAGAAAAGGGACTAAATCGTGTAGAGACAAAAAAATCACGAAAAAATCAAAACCATAAAATTAAGAAGTTATGGGTGAGAAAATATTATTTTTAGTCCAGTAATTTTGGATAATTTCATTTTTTATTCTGTAATTTTTACTTTTTCAATTATAGTTATGAATGTGTCAATTTCAGTCTTTTTCATTATCGAAAATATTAAAATCTCGTCAGAATAAGCAAGTGCACCTTATATGACATTTCTATTTTATTTTTTTTACATGATGATCCACTTGTGTACGTAGGTCATCGAATTTTTTTTAAAAAAAATCTCACTTTTGAAATGTCACGCGAGGTGTATATGCTTATTCCGGAGAGATTTTAAAATTTCCGACAAAAAAATAATGAAATTGATACATTCAAAATTAAAATTAAAAAAGTAAAAAATTACATCACTATAAATAGAATCGTTCAAAATTATGGGACTAAAAATAATATTTTCTATCATGATATAAAAAATTAACACTGTACATATATAGTTGAATATCAAACCGACGAGTTCAATGAGAGAGCGAAAGAGATTGATATATAGCTCAGACTCTTGAATCACGGGAGACTGCCATATTTTGGCTGGGTAAAAGGCAATAAAATTGGTTTTTATTATATTTTTTAAAAAAGGGAGAAAAAATACGTAAAACTAATAGCTTACATCCAATAATTAATGGAATGGGACCAAAAGTATAGATAAAAAAATGACCATTATCAAAATGTAGTAAGACTACCCACATCGGTAGAATTGGGCGACCGGTGCGCTAGATGACAAATAATAATAATAAAGATAATGAAAATTGAAAATAACAATTGCAACTGGTTGCATTTTGTTTGGCATTCAACCTAGAGCTTGACCATGGTTGTTTAATTATATAATGCCATTTGTCACTACTTGATTGGTAGATTAGAATAAAATGTATATTGTAAATATTGTGAATAATATGTATTTAAAAAAATAAAAAAATATATTAAAATTCGTATTTTTCAATTCTCTATAAATAGACACAAATATTGACATATTTTGAAACATAATTTGATATCCTCTATTTTCTCCATTAGATTTTGACATTTGATCTCTTAATTATTTTACTTAATATAATTATACATTTAGAATATTAACTTATTTTATATATATTTTTTACATATTTTAAATATAATAAATATTAATTATAGATTGTATGTAATTAATAAATAATAAAATAATAATTATTATTTTAAGTTGTGTTGGGTTGTTGATGTGGGTATATAAAAAATAAGAATTGAGTTGAAGGTTGTATATGTGGAAGTGAGAGAAATTAATATTTTATTTTAGGTTGAAGTTGAGAAGGGTAGTGAATGTAGATAGTCTAATTCTAAAACTGAAATGAGAAATTTCATTTGGAACAAAAACTGCAATCAACTCTATAACTATATATAAAAGACACTAAAAACACGAAGATCATGTTGAGTTAGTCTTGTACAAAATGGGAGATTTACTAACAAGTATATTTAATTATTGCAACTTATTAATAAGTACATGATAATTGCATATATGTAGGTAAATTTGTACTTTTACATTCAACTTTAATTATACATACAATTTCATTTGTACCTATTAGTAATTTACATAAAAAAAAATTGTGCCTATCAATAATTTTTCCATACAAAAACCGACATGATATATTCAAAATTTATATAAAAGTCAAAAAAAAAATTAAACACTTAATTTATATTGTGCACATTATTTAAATAGTACTCCCTCCGTCCTATTTTTGATTGGTCATTTCACTTTTGGCTCTGTTTTAGCGAGCGAGTTATTTGTTAGTATATGAAATGATAAAGTGACTTTTAAGGAGGTATAAGATAAATGAGGGGCATGACTCTCCATCTTAAAAATCTTTTTATCATTTCAAATATTAATAAACAACTCGTTTGCTAAAACACGAGTCAAATAATAAATGGACAATCTAAATCAGGTCGGTATATTGAAGATGAAACAAAGGAGGAAATTAAAGAAAAAACAAACCCTTGCAGTTGACAAACAACACAAGGAGAATGATTGCGCTCAAAGCTAAAGACTTCATTTTCGTATAGAATTTATAGGTTTTAGAAGAGTATAAGAAATCTCTAGATTAAAAAAATCTTATCTTATTCTATTAAAAGAAAAATACAATAATCTTATTAATTTGTCATTAATTAGCTTTCTTTTCAGCACAAATTAAAAGGTTAGCAGTCAAAATCTTTTGACTAAATCGATTTACTTTTAACATCAGTTAAGTACGAGTACCGTGTCTCGAGTGTGTCTCATGTGCATTAAATGTACTGTGCACTTCATAGTAAATTTTAAAATTATATAATTAATTATACTGAAACGTGCAATTTATTTTTCATATTAATAGTTGTACGATTTAATATGAACAAATTGCATAATTTAATAAAATAAGTTATATGATTCTAAAATATATTATGGAATGTAGAATGCACCTAATGTACACAAGACAAATTAGCCTCGTGTCTCATAAATTTGGTGGAATTAAGGTGATGGTAAGCTCTATAAAAATAAGATAAATTTATATATTTTCAAAAGTTATTTATAAATTCCGAAAAGCATAATTTTAACAATAATACTATTTGCAAACATATCTTCATAGTATTGTAAATGTATAAATCTTGAATTTTGAAAAGCGTTTATTATGATCATCCAAAGTGATTAATTATTTACCTTTCCAAAAAAAAAAGTGATTAACTATTTAATTAAATTGAACAAAAGGAAATCGTAGAACAAAAGCAATAAAAATTGCAAGATAAAGGTCGATTCGGAAATATTGCGTAAAAAAAATTATTGATGGTTGCAGTAAATTCTATATGCAGGATTGACAACAAAATTAGTGAAATCTATTTAACATTTACGATCAAAGAAAGCCAATAAGAAATTTTAATTTATTTCAAACTTTTTGAAAAGCTAAAAAATTGAAGATATTGAACACCATTCATATATACTTCATAGCATATTCTTATGACTTGTTTGGTTTAAATTAATTAGGATTATGCTATTTATCTATGCCATAAATTTCGATATTTGATTTGAATAACTAAAGCCCATGAAATAAATTTGGCCATGGCAATCGTTGTCACCATTTATGGTTTGAATATTGGCCCCAAATATGAGCTACAACCTACAAAATAAAAGCAGAAGAATATTTACTCCTCCTGTCATAAAAAAAAAATATTCAACTTTTTTTGATTGATCATCTCAAATTACAGTCTATTTCTCTTTAATTAAAAATTTATACTTTGCCTAAAATTTCATATGTAATGTACGTTGACTTTTTCAATTTGTCATTTAATAAATTAGTAACCGAACTCGTGCGATATTATAATTGAACAATTAATTTAAAAATTATAATAATATAAATTTCGAAAAATTCTATAATAATAACGTATAAGAAGCATTTGTAACAATTTCGAATTCATACATAAAATCAACATAAAGAAACAATTATCTTTATTATATATTAATACTATATTATATTAAATATATATACTTCGATGTCTCAACATGCAAGATTCATTATCTTGTTATTATGATCGAAGGCATGTGTCTCATATGCACAAACACATCTCAATTCACTTTAAACAACGCTGCAAATAATAAAGAACTTGTAGTTTACTTGATCATATTCAATTAATAAAGATAAAATAAAAGGAATACATTGAGAATTAAATAAAACTATCCGAAAAATACATTAGTTTATAACTTATGGTATTATTAAGATATTATTAATAATGATGGCCAGAGTTTTAAAGTAGTGTTGTGTTCGATATAATAAATCAGAATTAATCGAACATCAAAGAGTGACACGTGTAATGTTTGAATAAAATCATGCCCGGTGGATGATTTACTTTTTGTTCGCCAATTAATCAGAATTGCTCGGCCAGCCTACCGAACAAATGTAGCTCAAATTGCTCGAACAGCCTACCGAACAAACGTAGCCAGGTCAGTATGTTCGAACTCAAATCTCCTGAGGAACTATCCTAAAAGCGGCGAACAGAAAGTTCAACCGAATAAAAGACTTATTTTGATGATCGAAAGAAGGCCCCTCTGCATTTAACGTTTTGTACAAAGATCAATCTAGAAGATAAAATCGTAAACGTGGCAACACCACCGAATTCTTGCATGATCCAAAGAATCCAAAGACATGCTTTACCAATCCAAATTTCATGCTTGCCAAGTCTTATAAAATGGAACAAAAAAGAAGAAGAAAAGGGTTGGGTTCATAAAATAATCCTACAGATATAGCCTACCAAAAATCCCCTGAGAGGTGAGGAATAGAAAAATTAGAGTGTTCATCCACATATAAAAAAACCCTAGAACTCATTCGACAATCTGTATCGATTCATCTTCATAAGATGTATCAAGAACTGTACGTGTAAAGCTCGAAATACTACATCCTGGCTTGGTATGCCCCCAGAGTAGTCTATTGATGACGAACTGGGTCAACAAATTCATCTTATTTACTGTTTATTTTACACGTATATGTTTTGTTTGCGAGTTGTAATTAAATTAGCCACATAATACTCTTGATAAAAAATGACTCATGACGATTGGTATTTAGAAGGAGGGTAGGGAAAAATTAACCCATACACGAACCCTTAGTTAGCCGAGGCAGAAAAAAGAAATATAATGCCTCAATCTAGGAACACCCAAACGGAGAGGTCGGAACAAAGCCGACCATATGACCGAAAAGAGGCCCAGCGTCAGCCTCATAAAGATCAAGCAGTAGAAACCATTAATCTTGAGGATATAGCCAATGATCCCATGACCACTTCAAGCAATCACTTTCTTGTCGAAAGCACGAAAGAGAGGGCGTAAAAAGAATTGGCGGTTAGAGGCTCGAAGCGGGAAGAGCAACACTCGTGATACACCCGACAAAGAAACAAGCTAAAAAGAAAACCGGAGCGGACCAAGAAAAGCCGATGATACGTCGAATGACGAAAACGGCCTCAAGGTCTAGACCATCGGCGTTTAGGCGTTTGAGGCTCTCCGCCAAAGACCGAATCGGCAATAATAAGCGATGTGATCCGAAAGAGACATCCAATAGAGGTGCCCAAGATTCGATCTTCAAAAGCATCCGCGACACCGAACAAATATCGGTGGGAACAAAGTTGTCTATCCGTCACCGATTGGGTAGTCAAGGACAAACTTGGAGAGGGGATCGCCCCATCACGAGCATGATCCACGAGATCCTCATGATGGGAAATGCCCCAATCTAAGTCTATCGATCCGCGAAATTTGCGCAAATGCAAAAAGCCATCGAGGGATTACAGCCGATCCGCCGCGACTAAGGGCTACCCTCGAACGAAAGACCAGACCTTGTTCGCCATTATCACCGGTGATGATCATGGCGGCGAAGTCCAAGAGAAAGTCGCAAGACCCGACCACCAATTCCTATTTTCGACGAATTGATGGGATCCTCATGTCCATCTCAAAGAAAATTTCGGACTTTATGATCGCGATGGGGCTACAGACGACGCACGCAGTTGCTTAACATTCCCCATGACTTTGGGTGATCGAGCACATAGGTGGTTTACCACTTTACCCGCCAGATCCATCACATCTTTTCGCATAACCCGACGGCAATTTTGTCCCATTTCGTCCATGTGTGCTTTCGCCATACCAAAAACAAAGGTTGGCGCATTTTTCCCAATTAAAAGGTGAGTCTGATCGATCATACATAGAAAGATTCGATAAATGTTTATATGATGGAGCCCCAGTTGAAGAGGATGCTAAGATCCTCGCGGTGGTCGGAGGCCTGACTTTAAATACAGACATGTGGAAGGCCATGCATCAAGATTGGCCAAACTCATACTCGAGTTTAGAGAGAATGGCGACTAAAAATCATAGCTATGCAAGATTTGCTCGCACAATCACAATTGAGGCAGGAGCCTATCGCTAGAAAAGCTTTCGAAAAGAAAACAATGAATGAAGGGGGATACAGATCCCCAGCCTCCTTCAAACCTTTTGAACAGAGAGCGTAAGAAATGCCCCACGGTTCTTTTTGGGCGTTTAAAAACTATCTTTAATCAAATCAAAGATCGGGACATGTTGGATGTGCCAAGAAGAATTGTAATGGATAAGCGTCGACTCACGCCTTCCAAATCTTTGTAATTATCACGAGTACATCGGGCACAATCTGAAAAATTGCCGCGATTTATTCATTGAACTTTGGAAGCTATATGAAGAAAATCGTCTTTCCCGTTCTTAAAAAAGCCAAATAACGATTCGCGAATGTAAAAGACAGAGGACCGGACGGAAAAAGCGGAAGGCCGAACAAACATTTGACACTAATCCCAAGAATCACGCAAAGAGATCTCGAACGCGTCAAAAGAGGACCTCCCCATTGTTGGAAGAGGTCGAGAAAGTCAAGAAATCCAAATGATTCGGCCCCGAATATGGTCTCCGTGGGTGGATGTTACCAGCGCCAACATTATCAAACAGACGTAAAAGATGGAGATGTGTGCCATGCGAACATCCATCGTAAAGGTAACGAGTACATCATCTAGTTCCCCACCTACACACCAAATCATTTTCTGGAGGATTTATCTCGACGGATTATAACTCCCCACAACGACTCCTTAACCATCGCTGCTTTCGTCTCCCGGGTTGAAGGTACATCGCCTCTTAGTTGATACTGGGGCTTATGCAAACATTTTGTTCGTTAATACCCTTCGCCAGATGGAAAAACAAGTTGGGGATTTGAGCAGTTATATTGAACCATGTAATCATACTATAATGGGCTTTGGGGAATCTGTAACCCGACCCTATGGTATGATTAGGTTAGGAAGTCGAGTTAGAATCAACTTTGAATTCGGACATTAGATTTAACTAGAATGTTAGATTTTGTAATCGTCGATGTTCAAATCCACATATAACGGGTTTCTAGGTCGCCTGCTTATTCAGAATTCAAAGCGGCTTGTTCCACGACATTATTGTGTTAAATTTCCGACACAAGATGGAACGGGGAGTGTAAAAGGAGATCAAAAGAAGGCCCGAGATTGTTTGCTATCATGTGTACCTGAAAAACAAAATATTGTTAACATGATGGAACAAACAAGGGAGATCGATGAGCCTAGCCAGCAAGCAAATATCTCACCGAAAGATCTTCCGACGAGCATAAGTTCGACGAGTATAAACCTTTTCGTCTCTTAACACGTAAAGCAAAACATAAACTTCGAGAGACAACTATCTCCCCCGATCTCCTAGATCAAATGAATATTGATCAGCCGAACGAACAACCGGACCTAGAGCCTCGCATAGGTTTTGAACCTATGGAGGTTGATGATGAGCCCCGGGGATCCATTCAAGACCCTCGGTGGAAGCAAAAAAGAAAGCAGGCGACTCCTGTTGAGCAATTGGAACCAATCAATATCGACCCGAACAGACCTGAGTTAGAAGTGTTCGTTGGTTCAGAATTACCTGAACCAATCCGAACAGAAATAATTACTTACCTTCAAGCAAATTTAGACGTGTTCGCATGGTCACATGAGGACATGGTTGGAATAGATCCAGAGCATGCCTGCCACTCCCTCAACCTTGATCCAGTACAAGCTCCAGTTGTTCAAAAACGCAGAAAATTTAGTCCGGAAAAATATGCGGCGATGAATAATGAAATCAAAAAGCTGCTTGACAACAAACTGATCCGAGAGGTAAAATGCCCAAGATGGCTTGCGAACCCTGTGCTCGTTCGCAAATCAAATGGATCTTGGAGACTATGTATCGATTTCACTGATTTGAATAAAGCATGTCCAAAAGATAATTTTCCAATGCCGCACATTGATTATTTGGTTGATAATACAGCGGGCCATGAACTCATGACATTTATGGATGCGTTCGCTGGTTATCACCAAATACCAATGCATCCGGACGATCAAAATAATCTGGCATTCTGCAGCGAAAAGAACATGTCTTTATTGGCAACGCATGCCGCTTCGGGTTAAAGAATGCCGAACAACGTATCAACGTTTGGTGAACAAAATGTTCGACGAACACATCGGCCGAACAATCGAGGTATATATCGATGATATTGTGGTAAAGAGCGAACATAAGGAAGACCACATCACCCACCTCGCACAAACGTTTGATATATTGAGGAAGTATAATATGAAGTTAAATCCCAAGAAATGCAGCTTTGGGATTCATTCAGGGAAATTCCTCGGACATATGGTTAGTCAACGGGGGATTGATGCAAACCCATCAAAGATTCAAGCAATGCTCGATATGCAAGCCCCCAGAAATGTGAAAGAGGTCCAAAAATTGACCGGACGATTAAAACTCAGTAAGCGGTTTATATCACGAAATGGGGACAAATGTAAACCTTTCTTTGATGCATTAAAGAAGGGGAAATTTCGATGGACCGAGCATTGCGAGAATGCTTTTGAATCATTAAAGAAGACACCTTGCGGATACTTTCGACACCTTTGCCTAAGCCTATCCTGTGAACAACTCTATACGTATCTAACTGCGTCGTAACATCGCGATTAGTGTTGTGCTGCGTCGAAATGCGAAGAGACCACACATTTACCCATTTATTATGTTAGCCAAGTCTTTAAAAAAGCCCAGAGCTCCTCGATTCTCCATTAGAAAAATTAGCATACGCCAGAATGTAATGAGTGTGCGAAAATTGCGACCATATTTTTTTTTCGACCACTCGGTTGAGGTATTATTTGCATTTCCATTCGCCAAAGTCCTCCACCGACCCGATCACTTGAGCGATTGCTCAAATGGGCGGTGGAGTTAGGATTTCGGCGTTACTTTACGCTCCATTTAATAGCAATGAAGGGCAAAGCTATGGCGATTTCATGGTTGAGTTGACATATCCACAAATTCCCGATTTAAATTGTCGATCAACCATGGCACATGTATGTTGATGGATCATCAACAAGTTCGAGAGCCGGAGCAGCGTAGTTCTCATCAAATTTCAACCAGAAACGTTTATGACCATTCGATTTGATTTTCTAGCTACAAATAATGAAATTTGAATATGAAGCTTTGATCATTTGGACTACTGGATGGCAATGGCAATGGGAATTCAGAGGTGATGATCTATAGCGATTCTCGTGTAATCGTTTATCAAGTAACAAAGTAGTCGAGGCCCGAGGCGAACAAATGGCACAATACCAAAGAACTAGCAAAAGAGTTGCTCGAGCATTTTGACCAAATTTTCATTGAACAATTACCACGATTGGGTAATTAGTTCACGATGCTTTAACACACTTTGGAAACAAATTAAGGAGGAGGACGAACACAAATGACATTGTGGTCGTCATAAACCCAATACGCCATCGGTTCGAGTTACGATCCCCAAATGACAAGCGAAACAAGAAACTTGGATGACCCCAATAATGAGTTATTTACAAAAGGGACTTCTTCCTTTAAAAATAAAGCACAAAGCTACTTCGCCTCGGACATACCGCTTTCGATATACTATTATAGACGAGCATTTGTACAAAAGAAGCTTCTCACTTCCACTTTTGAAATGCATTACTCCTGAAGAGGGACATGTACTTCTGCAACAAATCCATGATGGAGTATGCGGAAATCATACAGGTGGGCTCGTCCTGGCACATAAAATAATCAGGCAAGGTTATTATTGGCCAACCCTTAAAAAAAGATTCACGTCGTATATGCTCGTGCACATTACCCGAAGCCGGTACATGCTCCACTCATTCATAGCCCACCTGAAGAATTAGTATCAGTATATAGTCCATGGCCATTTGCTAAATGGGGGATCGATTTAATCGGCCCATTTCCTACTGGCACATCGAGTTAGATATCTTTGTAGTAGCCGCTTGATTATTATACTAAATGGGTAGAAGCCGAGGCAATTGTTAAAATCACCGAACAAAGGATGTGGAACTTTGTTTGGAAAAACATCATCTGTCGATTTGGGCTTCCCCAATCATTGGTCACGGATAACGGCAAACAATTCGATGGAAGTGAATTTAGACAAAATTGTGTTCGCTGGGGGATAAAAAAGCACTACTCAACTCCATATTATCCCCAGTCAAATGGTCAAGTCGAAGCTGTCAATAAGATTATCAAACATACCCTCAAGGCTAGACTTGATAATTCCAAGGGGGGAGGATGGGCTGAAGAATTGCCTGAAATATTGTGGGCTTACCGAACAACTTTCAGAACATCGACTGCGGAGACCCCTTTTGCTTTAGCATTTGGTGCAGAAGCTGTTATACCCGCAGAAATCAAAATTCCAAGTCATCGAACAATGACTTTTGGAGAGCATATTAATGACCAGGCACTCGCTCTAAATTCAGACTTGTTGGAAGAAAAAAGGACAGAGGCTGATTTCAAGAATGCTATGTACAAAAAGAGATCAGAAAAGTTTTATAATTCCAAAGTCCGAATGCGGAGGTTCAATGTGGGCGAGCTGGTTTTAAGGCGATCGATGGGGGTACCCAGTGGTGTGTTCGGTCGAGCATGGGAAGGTCCTTTCAGAGTCACGGAACGTTTACCAAACGGGGCATATGACTTGGAGGACCTGAATGGACTCCCATTGTCTTACTCGTGGAATGCGTCAAATTTGAAAAAATATTATCAATAAAGGCGAGCATAGTGTCGGACGAACAAAGTGAGCATATTGTTGACCGAACACAATCAGCCATTCAGTACAAATGAGTAAGATGATCATAAAAGAAGAATATATTATTTTCGATACTTATCTTCAAGAAAAATACTGGACAGCACTATTGACAGACAAGAAATACGTGTCACAACGGGTTGTCAATAGAAGATACGTGTCGAGGGAAGTTGACAAGTGGTGGCAGCCATGCAGGGATAAGTTAAATTTTTGAGCAAGAGCTGTCAAAAAGCCGGACAGAAATAAGAAAGCCAGCACCAGTTATCTATGACAGCTCTAGCTTGGGACGGTTCTATAAATAGGGGCATACTTATACTTAAGAAAAGCAGGAAAAAAGAAAGAAAGAAGATGAAAAAGAAAAAAGGAAAAATACTGCGATTCCCAGAAGGAAGACGGTTTAGTATGCCCCCAGACGTAGAAGAATCCAGCTCTCGATTCAGCAGTCAATTAGCTGAATCAAGCATCAGTCCAGATACGAGTTTCTTACCTCATGTTCGTTGCGAGCACAGGTTGAAGCTCGTTCCCGGACTCAAGATGCTCGGAAGAGTCATGGTTGCCACTCCACGTTGTTCACTGCATCTGCCCGATAATAAGCCCGTGAGTCCCCTATGCATCCCCAAAATCTCCTCGGAAGGGAGGGATGTCATAAGTCCACCCAAAAATAAGATCTCGTCTTGATGCTCGAGGCATCTCTTGGAGGACGGAATGGTGCGGCGAAAAAAGTTTTGCTTTCGCACCTATTTTAAGCGGCGAGAATACCGCCACATGCTCATGCCAGCGACGCCCTCGCGTAACCACAACTTGTCCGGAAAGGACAAAAAGCTTATCTTCTTCTTTGCTTGAGCATGTTACAAAAAAAAAAAAGTAGAAACGACTGATGTGCCACATCCTTGTCAACATCAATTCCGCGGACAAGGTGAGGCGGGTTAAATTATCTACTCAAGACAGATTTAAATTCAAAACCCGTCTCGATAACAATAGTTGTGTAATAGATAGTCTTTTTTAGCTATGAACGATGTAATAGAATACAAAGTGTTGCAAAAAGAAAAGAATGATATATGTACTTTTGTTCGCTAAAGATTTTCTAGTTCAGTTTATTTGAGGTCGCACCTAAGCCGGGGACGACCGAACAAAGACGAAACGAGCCAGTGTCTATGTTCACCGACGAATGAATTCAGATTCGATTCCCCGACAAAAAAGCGAGTAATGGGTGCAGCGAATCGATAAGCCGACTAGTACTTACAGATACCAGAGAAGACGAACAGGGTGAAAAATACGTGGTCGATCTAAATAAGACGGCCCGAGTGAAGTGATCGCACCTAAATAAGACGATCATGCAAAGAAGAAAGGGGGTTCATAAAGTAACCCATCCGGTCGCACCTAAATAAGACGATCAACCGATTACAACGTCGATAAGACAATCAAAACCGAAAAAAGAAGTCGGAGGCGAGCATAAGCGAATTCCAATGTTCAATTCATTCAAGAAGAAAAAGGCAAAAAACGAAAGCAATAAAGCGAACGCAAAGAAACAAAGCAAATATCAAGCAACACAAGTATCAACATTCATCCTCAACAAACAGGTTAGAGGAAACAGTTCAATATGAAATCCATTTGTTCAACTGAAGAAATATTCGGACAAAAGAAGAAGTATCAACAAGAAAACAATTAAAGATATATTGTTCGAATTAAAAGTGAAGAAGACGAAATTACACAAGTCTTACAAAGAAAAAAGAAGACATCAAGCTATAAAGTCAAAATTAGGTGTAGATGGAAGAGAAATGTCGAACACATTATGTTCGGTCGCCTCCAATAACTTCGGGATGTCCGGAATCGATGCTCATTGGGGAGGCGACTTTGCTCGGATGAAGGAGGCTCTTTGCTCGTCACCAGCACTGATTAATCCCGCATTCAATGTGAAGATTTTGATCTGCAACCTCGATAAGAATGACGTCGATTTCTCCTCTTCATCCTAATTGGATCATCAATTTTGATCCGCCCGGGAAGAAACGAAAAAGTCCGCTGAGATCATTCAAATCCGACATTGGGAGGTTGCGATCTGGGGGGTTATCAACCAGGTACTGCTGAAAGTCTGATATGAGAGGGGCGATTTGCTCACTGTTAAGTGTGTGGCGAACAGATCGAACAGCATCGGCAAAAGCGCAAATATACGAGAAATTAGACATGGAGTCAATATACTCGTCATCATACAGTTTAGAGTTTTCGAGGCCTAAACGAGTGTTAGTCTCTTCAAAGAATGATGAGTCATTGGCTAAGTTAAATCCCTCTCACTTTCCATTTTCTCAACACCAGCCCGAAGTTTATGAAGCTCGGCATTCATTTTCTCTTGAGCCCTTCGAATATCGATCACCTCCTCCTGAGACTGATTCAGTGCCTCTCTCGTTTGGCGAGCATCCTCTCTCGTTTGGCGAGCATCCTCTTGAGCTAGGCGAGCATTCTCTTGAAATTGGCGAGCATCCTCTTGAGCCCTTTGGGCGCTAGCTTGTCTTAAAAGCAGGTTTGCTCTGAGCGATTTTAGTTAAATCACGGACCTGTTATTTCGACCACTTTGTCTTCAAAATTCTGTCGAGCGAATAATTGGCTTGGATATTAGCGGATTGAGCATAAAACTTTCTCGAGGCGACCAGAGATGACCACGAAGCACCATCCCCAAACGCATAGTTTCGAGGGTTGGGACCCGTAGAACTCCTCCAGTCGATGAGTCCACGCTCGAGCGAGTCGACAAGCTTTTTGAACATGCTCGCACGGAACTTCGAACACTCGAAAGGCGAAGTAATTCTTTAGGTTGGGCATTAAAGGCGACAACCTGCTCAACCTACAATATATACATATTTAACCAAGTGAGTATAGAAATATCGACCAGAAACCAAAGTTGCAACAGAGCGAACAAAATGTACACCTTGGCCGAAAGGCCGGATCCCATCCGGGAATGATTTATCTTGGAGATCGAGCTCGAGGGTCTATCGAGTCCAAGATCGAGGTCCAATTGGAGGAGGAAAGATGTGCCAACTTCCATTTCGACAATCTGCGAAATGGGACCGACAACAGAAGCGGCCGCTCTGATCACCTCGACGGTAGGGGTAAGTCGACCTCCAATCGGTGCTTGTTTGAGTTTGCTCGATCGACATTTGCTCGATCAACTCTCTGTTCGCTCGGGCCTGCTAAAACTAGACCATCTCCACCCTTGGTCTTTTCGTTGGTGGAGTTTGTTCGCCAACCCTATGTTCTACGAGCAGAGCCCCCTCTGTGCTCGACTTGATTCTCCGGGGACCAGGATGAAGGTCTTTTTGGCCCCTTCCGCCTCACTCTACGATTCTTTGAAACTCGCTCAGCTTGAATCCGAGCAAGTTCCTGTGGCTTCTTTTTTCGAGCCATCTCAGTGTGTTCAGACGTACTCACAAATGATGGTCACAAAACCGAAAAAGCTATAAATAAAACGAAATTAGAATCAACGGGTGACAACGGACAAAAAGATACAAGACATACAAAAACAGAAGATGATTCTTACCGGAAGGATCAACAGCAACAAGATGGTGAGGAGGTACGAACAAACCTCCTTTCTTTCTCTGTTCGGCAGTGTTCAAAGTAATCACGGATCTTTTCAACGCGAGGTTCGGATCAATCTACCAAACGCTTTGAAATAGCCGCCGTTTGTCTCCTCTTGTCCGTCATTTGGAATTCTGAAATAAAAATGAGTTAAAATCAGTTCGAATTGAAGAATGAAAAATACAAAATCACTTACTTCGGTATACTCCGAAGTCAGTGGGAATGTCCAAACGAGCATTTGGCTCGCTTCCAGAGGCCGGGCTTTTCCAATCGCCCCCTACGAACCAGAACTTCTCTTTCCAGTCACTGATTTTGTTCGGCACATCCTCGATGGTCTTGCACTTGGCGTTAGCTTGCATAAACAACCACCCGTGTTCGCCCCTCGGACGAGTCAAGTGCACTAACCGAGCAAGTTCAGCTTCCGAAGGATAATACCTTGGTTTCATTTTGCCGAACAACGTCAAAAAGCTCATAACCATATGCCATCCATTCGGTTTAAGCTGTGTAATGGTGATATTCCATTCCACGAGCAAACGGGTGATTGCTGGATGGAGAGGAAATCGAAGACCAGCCTCCATGGTGTCCAAATTCACGGCAACACAACCCTCAGGGGGTTGGTCAGCTCGCTCATTAGGACCGGGAACCCAGAAAAAGATATCCTTAGGGGTTTCATAAATTCTATGCAGCTGAGCGAGCATATCTACATCAATTATGCTCGTCATTTTGCTCGCTGGGTACTCGTTCTCTATACCAATCCTATGAGGTTGTTCAGGCAAGCCAAAATTGTAACGAGCATTATACTCACTATATGTTGGACTGTGAGGAACACCAACAGGTATACCAAGTTCAGAATTTTGCCCACCATCTACACCTATGTTCGATTCGGCTAAATTTACAGTTTCTAAAATTTCCCCCCTCATAGCAGTATTATTTCTATCTACATCAACATTATCAATAGCCCTAGACTCAGTTTGAATTTGGGGCGAAGAATTGTAATCAAAATCATCCGACGAATCGTTACGGGTTAAACCCCTATCCGACTCCGTTTGGGCTATATCGGAATCGGAAGAAAGAACGGCAAATGGTTGCCGAAATTGCCAACGGAATCCTGAATTCGAAGCATTTGCCTCCGATACACTTGCATTATTACGGGGGATTCTACTAATGGGGGAAGACGAAGGGGAACTATAATGATCGGATTGAACAGAGGAATTCGAGCAAGAGGTCATGATTAAAAAGTAGAAGAAGAATGTGGCAGTTACCTGAATGATTTTCTTCGCCGGGACAATGAATCCTTTGCCGGAAACTTTCGAATGCGGAAGACGATAGAAAAGAAGAGGAGAAAGGAAAAATTTTTGAAGTGGAGAAATAAGATTTAAATAGACACCGGGTACTAATTCGAAGTTTCAAATTGCTGAATTGACGATGCCAAACATTGCTTAATCAGATTTTTAATTTTTAATGTAGAATACAAAAGCGACCCGGTTTGTTGTGTTCGATATAATAAATCAGAATTAATCGAACATCAAAGAGTGACACGTGTAATGTTTGAATAAAATCATGCCCGGTGGATGATTTACTTTTTGTTCGCCAATTAATCAGAATTGCTCGGCCAGCCTACCGAACAAATGTAGCTCAAATTGCTCGAACAGCCTACCGAACAAACGTAGCCAGGTCAGTATGTTCGAACTCAAATCTCCTGAGGAACTATCCTAAAAGCGGCGAACAGAAAGTTCAACCGAATAAAAGACTTATTTTGATGATCGAAAGAGCGTCCTACAGACGACGTTTTGTACAAAGATCAATCTAGAAGATAAAATCAGAAACGTGGCAACACCACCGGAATTCTTGCATGATCCAAAGAATCCAGCACATGCTTTACCAATCCAGCTCATGCTTGCCGAAGTGCTATAAATGGAACAAAAAAGAAGAAGAAAAGGGTTGGGTTCATAAAATAATCCTACAGATATAGCCTACCAAAAATCCCCTGAGAGGTGAGGAATAGAAAAATTAGAGTGTTCATCCACATATAAAAAAACCCTAGAACTCATTCGACAATCTGTATCGATTCATCTTCATAAGATGTATCAAGAATCTGACGTAAAAAGCTTCGAAATACTACATCCCTGGCTTGGTATGCCCCAGAGTAGTCTATTGATGACGAAACCCATCAACAAATTCATCTTATTTACTGTTTATTTTACACGTATATGTTTTGTTTGCGAGTTGTAATTAAATTAGCCACATAATACTCTTGATAAAAAACGACTCGCGACAAGTAGTAATAAAAATTATATGTATAACAGTACTGCGTATTAAACACCTTCAAAATTACACTTTACATGTAAGTCAAATTGCACAATTATTCCCTTACATACATATAAATCAATACTATTGAATTGTAAATCATTCTTATTTTCTCTATGTAAATCAATTAACCAGAGGTAAATACGTCATCTTTAGATTATCAATTCATATAGAGTAAAACACATTCCAAGCATCGAGATGCATCAAAGGTGAATTATATACTTAGAGCATGTTTGACTTAGCTTATAAACTCCTTAAAATAGATTATAAGTTGTTTAGAAATTTACAAGCTTATAAAATCATAAAATAAATTATATACATCTTATAAGTTTTTTTAAAAAAAAATTAGGATATCACAACTTATTTTCTAATCACACCCAACCCCATCCATCTCTCGACTCCCACATGCTCCGACGCACATTCTCCACTCTCATCCACCCACCTCATAATAAAAAAAATGTATTTTATATTGTTTTTAAATTAAAAAATATTTATTTTAAATTATGAAAGAGCTTATAAGTTTAATGAGTTGGTATGTTGTGAAATTTATTCACCGTGAAATTGGTTTTTTTATAGGCATACTCTTTAGTAATATAAGTCACACCCTTTAGTAATATAAGTCACACCCTTCAGTTATCACTACGATACTCTCTACTATAATATAAGTCACACCCTTCAGTTATTACTACGATACCCTCTGCTATAATACAAATCACACCTTCATTTTTATGAGTAATACTCTTTATAGTAAAAAGTCACACTCTTTATAGTAAAAAGTCACACTTTTTAGTAATATAAATCACACTCCTTAACCAGTTTCACCTTAAAACTTGTTCACCCTATATTTTGCCAAGTTTAATTAGCCAAACACTTTAACAATTTATAAACTACTTAAAAATTACATTTTATAAGCTCTTAAATATCTTATAAATTGTTATATATTATAAGATGTTTAAAATAAATTTAGTCAAACATACCCTTCTATTGTGAATATGAAGAAAATTAAAAATAAGATTGAATAATGTATTTACAATATAATATATATATACACACACATTAATTTAGAGATATTATTAATGATTTTTTCCTTGAGTGAAAATTGAAAATAAAATCAAATAATAATATATTCTGAATCTCTACTGATATATAAAGACAAACTTTTAGGCAAAGTCAAATCAATTTATTTCAAAATCTCTTTAATCTTAATAATTCTAATCTTAAAATGGTCCATCTATATTTTTAAAATCTTTACCCCTACATTATATAAGATATATTGTAGATATTATAATAAGACATTAAATCTATCTAATTAAAATATTTGTATTTATTTATTTATAATAAAGATTTATAAAGATCCCCACATCAATTTTTCTTACGCACACAATTGTTTTTTATATCACCATTCATGGCTTTAAATCAACTCTAATATTTCAGTTCATACGCCCACACCATTCATCACTTTGAATCGCTTCTAATATTAATGTTTCAAAAAAATTCGTATCTTCAATTTTTTATGGATATTAACAATTCTTCTTCTGATGATGTTATTTTCTTAATTTAATTTAATGAATTTATTAACCGGTTTTTATTTTGTATACTACAGAGAATATTGAAACAAGTTTTACGTTGCACTAATCTGGAGTTTTTTTTTTTTTTTTTGGTTTTTTTTTTTTAATCTCTAATATATATAAAGACAAAATTATTATAAAGTATATAATTACTTAATGCTTAATAAAAAATGAAATAATTAGATTAAGAATTGATTTCAACTAACCGCTTATTGATAATCTTCCATGTTTTTTCAAGAGGATTGATCTTCGGACCATTCTTGCATGTTTAGCACGATAATCTTCATATGTAAAAATTTAATTAAGAGAAAAAAAAAAGTAAAAAAAAAATATTTAAATATGCTAAGGAAAATGATGAAAAGATGAATTAACTAATCTTAATTGTACAATTATAATCAAACTTACGTGTGTACACACTTCTAGTATTTTCAATTTCAAATGTACCTATAAAAACAACAATAAATTATATATTTATTCAAGTGATAAATTAATATTTAAATTGTATGAATTTATAAGATATGTAATAAGATATAATTACCTATTGATGTTGTTTGAACTCCAGCAACTGAAGAGTTTTTCTTATTCATTGTTTCTTCTATTTCATAGGTTTGATATGCAATTATCACAAATGAATATAGAAATGCATATATTAATTACTAAAACTCCAAAGAAACAAAAACATTAAAACAAAAAATAAATACAGTATTTATTTGAATGATAAAAATTAATATTTAGGTAATATGGATGTACAAAATATGTAATAAGATAGAATTACCTATTGATGTTGTTTGAACTCCATCAACTGAGTTTTTGTTACCCATTGTTTAATCTGTTTATGCAATTTTATCACAATGAATATAAAGACACAAATTAGTTACCAAAACTCCAAACGAATAATTTTTTTAGGCTAAAAAAAGATATCTTAATAAAAAAAAAAAACAAGTATATGAAAACGGAATCCGATTATAAAAACTAATTATAAGAGTAGGATGAAGGATAAATGTAACAAAACCAAAAAATACAAATAATAAGAAAAGGCAGAGGATTAAGCCAAAAAATACAAATAATAAGAAAAGGCAGAGGATTAAGCAAATTAATTAAGAGTACGATGAAGGATAAATGTAACAAAATTAAGCAAAAGATTATGAAATTGGGATATATATCAATTGCAACCGTATTTGAAGGCATCAATTGTAAATATACATAGAGGATAAACCTAATTATTGAATGCAAACGACCATCCAGCTATCAAATTAAAATTGCGGAGCCCTATTCAAACCCTAGATTCATTATTAATTACTCCATCCGTCCCGCAATAACTTGAACATTAGAATTGGACCGCAAATCAAGGAAAGTGGGTTTGAGTGAAATAAAATAAGGGTATTGTGAATGTATTAATATTATATTTGTTTCCATTTTGGGAGTGTTCAAGTAATGTTGGGACGTCCAAATAAGACAAATGTTCAAGTAATGTTGGGACTAAGGGAGTATATATTAATGCATCGGTTCCATACCACAGTTTTTATATCAATTTTATTGTTCGGCATATTGTCTTTTTCACATGGAATGCAATTTCGATTCACAAAGAAAACGAACAAATCAACTAAACAGAATCAACAATGAATCATACTCGAAGAAGGAAAAAGAGAAAACCACATTCAACACATAAGCGCATAATAAAGGTTAAATATATACCTGTCGACGTGAAGTATCTACGAAGAAGAGGGTAGGCGTGGAGCTTAATTAGAATTAAATAGAATAATAACGTAAATATAAATCAAATCAAAATATATCATAGAAAAATCTCTTGGCTTTAGATTAGATTTTTTTTTCAAATTAGAGTTACAGAAGCCAGTATTTTAGCGTATATTTTTTAAATAAATATGCATGATTCTGTTGGACATGCAAAAAATTCACTAAATTTTTAGTTAAATGAATAGGATGGTGCACGTCTCTGTACGAGTATATATCTATTTCGAATAAGTGTACGACACAATCTTATGATAGAATGGAGTATAATTTAAAAATTAACAATGTAACATTTTATTAAAAATAAATATTAATTTATGCTAAATTTTATCTCGTCTTAGAGACGGTCTCACATGAATTTTATGTGGAATCAATATTTAATCGATAGCAATATTTTAAACTTCCGGGAGTGTTTGTGTCTATCTATAACACATCTGATGCATGATGTACAGTTGTACTCCAAATGATGCAGCAATCAGCATGAGTAGAATAAAGTCAATAAACTACACCACTAAATTGTCCAACTAATTAAAATCTGGTCCCACATTTCCATCCCAAATATTCTTCAATTTCCAAATACAACCACCTTTTTCCTCCCCAACTTCTTCAACTTCAGCCGCATCCTTCAATGGCGACTCTGTGCCTCTACCTCCACCGTCTCATCTCCTTCTACCTCTCCCTCGCCGCCGCCGTTTCGCAGCGCCTCTTCCCGCCGTTCGCCAAAATCCGACGCTTCCCGATCTTCGTCCCCATCATTGAAGCAATGCTGTCCCTCTACTTCTCATTCTCCTGCGGCCTGGTTCAATGCACCGTCGATTTAGATGATCAGACCACCATGCACTTCTGGGCGCCCCGCCACCGCCGATTTAATAAACCTAATTTGGTTATGATCCATGGTTTTGGGGGAAACTCGAAATGGCAATTCGTTTACCAGGTATAAATACATACATACATATTAGGTTAAATTGAAATTGAAATTGAAATGTTTGGAATTCTGATTTGATTGTGGATGTATCGAGTGTTGTAGGTGGGCGCATTAGCTGATTCCTTCAATGTCTACATACCCGATCTCCTATTTTTCGGGAAATCGCGCACGAACCGTAGGAACCGAACCGAGGCGTTCCAGGCGGAGTGTGTGGGCGCGGGGTTGAAGCGATTGGGTGTGGAGAGGTGCTCGGTGTACGCGATCAGTTACGTTGGGTACGTGTGTGGTCGGATGGCTGAGATTTACCCGGAGATGGTGGAGAAGATGGTGATCGTGAGTAGTGGAGTTGGGTGCTCAGAGAGTCTGAAGAAGGAGCAGCTGAACAGAGTAGGTATAAATGCGGTGGATGTGCTCTTGCCGGAGAAGCCGGCGGCTCTGCGGTTGCTCGGTGAGCTATCGATTCACAAGGCCGATCCGTTTAAGTGGGTCCCGGATTTCATACTCGATGAATTCATTGATGTGAGTGCTTTCAAACCCTTGTGTTTGTATATATTCTGCGGTGGTGATTACTCTTGGCCGGTTGAATGTTCTCTTTTCAAATATTTGATAGTGAGTTATTTGGCGTATTGTTATTGTTATTATTATCATCAGTATTAAATTAGCTGTGTTAATTGATTCTTGCTTAAAACTCATAGATAATTTTGTTAATGGCAAGATGACAAGATTCGTGACCTGTTGATCATGTGGAGCGCATGTAGTGTAGTCGAAGCATGATCAACATTTAGTAGCATTGGAGCTGTCCTTTTCATGTAGACATTATGTGAGAATTACTGATGACCAAGAAACCATTTGAAATTCAAATTCTGCGCAAGTTGAAAAGTAATAACTGTTTTTCATTGCTAACCTTTTGGCTATAATTTAATGGAGGATGGGAGTGGAAACGTCCTGAAATTATGCTTTGGTTCTGCTTCTTGGTCATTTTGGTTATAGACATTATTAGACGTATATGTGTGGTTTCCTTATCTTGAGGGGCTTATTTCAATCATAGAAGTGGTGACTTGTAGTTATACTATGATATGTGATAAGCAATACCTTAGTCCTTACGTAATCTAATAATTTGTGTTAATTTAACCACGCTAACCAATAATTGACGTTTCTTGAAGTAAGATTGCTGTCCCTGTACGTGAAGTATCTGGTCTCTTACTGAAAGATTGAGTATTTGGTGGGAAATTTTTTTTCTTGATAAGTATCGAAGCTCAAAAAGAGCTCTTGAAACTCTCTGTTGGTCACACTTTAGCCAACTCTGCTCGTTTATCTACCTTCGTTTTCTAGGATACAATGTAGTCCTCCATCAAATGAAAAGTACCTCCAAATACCCAGTATTTGTTTTTTTTTTTAATTAGAATTTATCTGTGAATAATTGTGTTGCTTAGAGTTTCACATGGCATAAACTGTTAAACACGAGATCTCATTTGATATATTCTGTTGAAAGGTAATGTGCAGCGTTAACAGGAAAGAGAAACGAGAGCTAGTCGAACATTTGTTGGAAAATAGTGCAGAATGTACTATTCAAACCATGAGTCAGGTAAGTTCCCTCATCACCTTGTATATAAAATACATATATAGGGTAATCACCGAATATAAAACATATCATCACGGAAAATAATTGCACGTCTTTTCTGATGAATATTTATCATCTCTATCACAATGATTTGTGAAGGAAACATTGCTTATTTGGGGCAACAGAGATAAGATCTTCCCTCTAAACTTTGCCCATCATTTGCAAAGGTGCTCAATATTTCATTGTTAAATGATGTTCTCTTGCTTTAATTCCCGTCAATTGGGTACGATCCTCTATTCCAAAATTGTTTCTCTTATTAGGGTTGGCCTCATGTGTATTTTAAATCTCCGGCCATCACCCACAATGACGAGTAGTAGAAATATGAGTGTCTTAAAATACACATGGTGACAACCCAACTACTGGAATATGAGATGAAACATAATTTTTTGAATAGACGATCTCATTTGGCAGTCAATACAAATACACCGTGTAACATATCCTTTGTGAATGCAGAAACTTGGGCCCGAATTCTAAGTTGGAAATAATCCGAGATACAGGACATGCAGCAAACGTCGATGCTCCTGATACCTTGAATGCTTTGATAAAAGAAT
The DNA here is from genome assembly GCA_037126765.1 of Stenogyne calaminthoides. Lineage (NCBI taxonomy): Eukaryota > Viridiplantae > Streptophyta > Magnoliopsida > Lamiales > Lamiaceae > Stenogyne > Stenogyne calaminthoides. The sequence goes on from JBBCBC010000012.1 coordinate 29,762,187, forward strand.
TTATCTTAAAATGAATATATGAAGTTATATCCTCATCAATCAGCCCCATAAATCTAGCTGCATTGCCTCATATCCTGCATCCACAATCAATGAGAGCTTCTTGAGAAGGCAATTTCCTGTAAATGTTGTATGTTTGTGTGAGAGAAAGAGGGAGAGAGAAGCTGTAATGCTGCTGCTTGTTTCTTCGCAATCTGCTATTTTCCACATTCTAGATCTAGTTTGTAGGATTTGTACAGTAGTAGTGTTGAATGATTTTGTTGGTCCATTTCTTCAGTGTGTTCTATACTTTCTATTTGATTATTTACCGTGCATTTATACACAAATGTGGTGATTATAAAGTTCAATAGCTCGACTTTTATAAATAAAAATATAAAAATGAACACTTGTGTGAGACGGCGTAAGACGGAGTATAATTTGGGCAATAATGTTTTAACATTTTGGAAGAGACAAGACAAGTGTTGATTTGGAGTAGGTCTCATTTCCATTAGGTGCACCGTGCAACTCAAGTGTAATTTTTTAAACGTGCAACTTGTTTTCTTCAAATATTCAACTTGTTTATAGTGAAACATTTAATTTATTTTATAACGTTTCAGAATAAATAAGTTTGAACGTTTTAAGAAAACAAGTTGCCCGCTTAAAATCAGATTTGAAGATTCTTGCACTCTCTTATGATCTGATATTTTATTATTGATTTTTGTTAATTTATTGCACATCTCATTTATATGAGACCATCTTATACTAATTTTTGTCAAATATAAAAGGCTTACAAATAAAAGTGTAAGAAGGCCCAACTCAAAGAAAATGTTAAATGAATATTGGACCAAAATGGCCGGTTCGGATCTTCAAAAGATAAAATGGAATTCGACTCATTAAACCGGGGTTTAAGGATTTTAAGCCCATTAATGGATAATTTCACCTGCAAAAATACATTTCTCTTTTACGCGCTAGAAACTCACACACAGAAAAGGGGAAAACGACGAATTCCGATTGGTAAAATCCAATTACTGAATCAATGTCGATACAAGACCGCGCGACGGCGACGGTGCTGGCGCACCTTGCGACGGCGGCGGATGGAGCTTTTACCGGAATCGGCTTTGCCTACGTGGTGTATCGTATCATCCGAAAATACTCCACCACTTCATCCGCTCTCCAGAAAATACGCCAGGCGCCGTATGTACAGTCCTCCGATATCCGGTCAATTCTCTCCGACGGTGATGATTCCAATAGTTCTGATCAAGACGGCGGAACTGCTTCTACTTCGGATTCTAGCGGTGGTAAATTGGTGATTGTTAGGGGTAGTGTGGAGGCGAAATCGTCTCTGGAGGGGAATTGGATGAATTTGATGGGTAATAATTTGGTCGTTTCTAAGTCCTCCGGCGAAAAAGGAGTTATATTAGAGCGCTCTGAAACGGTGCGTTGGTGTGAGTGTGTGTGTTTTAGAGCTGATTTCTTTCCAATTGTTTTAATCGTTGCCGTCATTTTGTAGTATCTTTCATTTGGAAGTTTTGATTGATAACATGAGGATGAACTTTGAATTTTTGTGTATGTGATTTTTGTTGGCATTTGTCACTTGAAGTGTATATACAATGAGTGGACGGGATTGTTCAAATGGACTGCTGATCTACGCTCTATGCTCTCAAGGTCCATGAAAGAGCAGCGGACATCGTCTATAAAAACGGTAATTTGTTACTTGAAATTTTCATGCTTGAGCTATTGTTTTTTATCTGTCAATGCTCTTCTTTTGGATTCCTCACAAATGTTGGAGTCTGTTTAAAGTTTTTCTATATTTCGTTAAAGAAAATGATTGTTATTTCTTGGTCAGTGGTAGGAGACATATGTTAGTTGATACATGAATAATCTGTATTGATTGCAGTGGTTATTCATCCTAATAAGTGCATAAGCTCTTTTAGGAAGAAAAGTCCTATGTATAACATGGCAGACACAAATCTTAATTAAATTCTGCTTGTTATTGGTTATGTTCTTGATTTGTTGCTGTTTATTGTTTAATGAATCATAAACGTCCTCCTTAGTATACTGTTTCAGTACCAACAATGTTGAGATTGGCCTTCAATGATGTATGTATGGGATTTTGTTCGCAGGTTCCTTTTATTCTTGTTGAAGGGGGGAAATTGCCCCAGTCTGAATATATTGTTGTCAACATGGAAGGATCAAGTCACCCCCTACCTCTCACAACAGTTTATCAGCATTTGCAGCCTATTGATGCTTCTCCATACACTTTTCTTCAGGCACTTTGCGGTCTTGAATACCCAGTTAGTGCAATCTGATTAGAACCCCTTCTGTGATATAAGTTGTTTAACACTCTTCTTTATTTCTTATACTTGTAAATTTTATTTTTGATTCAGGTTGGGCTGCTTTATGAAGAGAAAATACTTCCACTTGGGAAGGATATAACTGCTCTTGGCTTTTGCAATCTCAAAAATGGGATTTCTTGAGATTAAATCATGCAAAGATCTTCCTTATTTTCTGTATGTGAATTTCCTTACAATATTTATTGGTAGTTTCACATGCTAGTGCAGAAATGGTTTTCTCTGAGGCTCTATAGTCTGTGTCTTGCTTGATTGAAAAGTCCGGTTTTCATTATAAAATTGAGGGATGTCCACTGGTTTTTTTATGGGCCTATAAACACAAGATAATTTTGTTTGATTTCCATCTTCTGCAACAGATGTGAAAGTGATATATGTGCAAAAACTAGTGTGTGAGTTTGAACTGTTGCATGATCTTCATAATTCCACAATTTTGGGACTTGCAGTATTAAGGCAACTTCAATAGACGCTGTGTTTGGCTATTTAAGAAATTGTGGAGTATATATTCATGCTTGATTTGTATTCAGTTATTTATTCTGAGGAAATACTTGTCAGGCAAGGCCAGAAGATATAGCTTATGCTACTATTAGTTCTACATTAACATCGAAGTTTTGTCTTTGTTATTCCCCTTTGTTTCTTGTTTTTTGAAAGCTGGCATTTATTTGGCAGTGTTTGTAGGTCTAATTTGACTAAGGATCAACTCATGGCGGATCTTTCCTTCAAAGCAAAATTATTGATGTGGAGTGGACTCGTTTTTGGTGCAGTAACTATGGGTATCCTTAGCTATTCTATTGCCAGGTACATTTCTCCTACCATGTTTCTTGCTCAGATTTGGTTTTACATTATCATAGAAAAATTGGCATAACAGAAATATATTCAGTAGCTATGTATAATTTCCTTTTTATGATTGCTCGACTTTGTATACACTATTAATCAACAATGTGAATCGTGTTTGCATTAATCATTAATGTAATTATGCCTTACTGACTGATCTAAATGTAAACATCTGTTTCTTGGTCAACCAAAACATTTCTTCGACTTCCAAAACTTCCACATTGAATTATATGCATGTGTGCACACACACAAAAGCAATATATATTTCCCAAGAAAAATGTTGTGGAGAGGAAAATTGCAGATATAAGTTCAGAATATTGGAAAGTCAGGCATAACCTGTTAACTTGGGATGACATTACAACCTTTTTACATTTTGCAAATGCTCATTTACCTACCATATAAGATATATCCATGGCTGAAAAGTTCATGCTAAGCTCGAAGATCTCTCTCCCAAACCTCAGACAATTTGTGGTATTTCTAAAAAAGTCATTTAATTTTAGAAGGACAAGGTTTTCATACTAGTCACTTTGTGTAGGAATTGGACTAAATGGAAAGAATGGAGACACCACATGCAAATTCAGCAGGAGCGACGTGCTCAACAGGAAAATAACCCCAGTGGGACCCAGGGTCTGGTGGATGTTGTTGCTGAGGACGAAGAATCTGAAGAAGTTCCAGACGGTGAGCTATGTGTGATTTGTCTGATGAGAAGGCGACGGTCTGCCTTCATCCCGTGTGGACACAGGGTTTGTTGTCAACGTTGCGCCTTGCAAGTCGAGCACAAAGTATCACCCAACTGTCCAGTTTGCAGACAGTCGGTCAGGAGTTCTGTTAGGATATACGATTCTTGAGAATATTCGATATAGGCAGTGGGGAATGAAATTTGAAATCATATATGCTTTGGCTTCCGAAAATACACACTAATAACATTAACATTTTACTCGGCTCTAACACAGGAGTTTGATTTGACTGGCGTATGTATGTACATTGAAGCTGAAACGGAAAGCACTGAAGACTAAATTTTAGAGCCACACTACAGATTCATATTTATTTTATTGCTGGGTTTATTGTGTTGCTCTTTCTCGTTATTTTGTCGGAATTGGTTAGGGAAAAAAGTAACAAATTTCACACAAGAAATCTGTGAATTTGGTTAAGGAGTATGATTTATATTACTAAAGGGTATTAGTCGTGATAATTGAAGGATATGATTTATTACTTATAGAAAGGGTATTACTCATAATACTGAAGGGTATGATATATATTATAACCGGGGTATTAGTAGTGATAATTGAAGAGTATAATTTATATTATTAAAATGTATTAATCGTGATAATTGAATGGTGAGTTCTGTAAATATGGAATCAGTTTCATAGTGAACAAATTTATCCTCGAATTTGGCTCGACTCAATTGTAATCTGTTTTCTGTGGTTATTTGGAGATGGAATTGTGTTATCAAGCCCCCTGTTTCTATATCTAATTCCACCTACAAAATTCTTCTACTTATTCAGATTTAAATAGATATACACAAAACAATATGGAATGCTTGTTCTTAAAGTCTCTACTTGATCAAGAAACATAGGACTACAAAAGGACTCAAACTGACACCAATAACAAGGGACATAAACCTTGATGCATAAACTACGTCTCTCCCAAATTCATCTTCCACAGTGAGCAGAACGACACGGGCTGCCCCTTCCACCACAACCCGACACAGCCATCATTCTCCTCCGTTCGAATCTCCCAGCTGCTATCGTACTTCTTCAACAATGCTTTAGCTCCATCAACAGTCTCATCCCCAAACATTTCACCTCTAAATCCAGCACTTTTCATTCTCTCACACCATTTCTCCTCTCTCTCATTCATCTCCCCCGTATTTATCAGCACCTTGGCTGCTTCCGCTTCCATCATCCTCCGCTCCTCGCTCTCCCGTCCTTTATACGCAGCACTAGTCGAGTCCAAGAACCTCCACAGGTACTCCACTCTCCTCGTGAAGCCTGTCGCAAAGTCCCCACAGTTAATGCAGCTGCAATCTGTGTTGTTTTCACTTAAGATCACTCCTTTTGGCTGTAAATTTCTCAGCACTTTTAGAAACTCTGTTCTATCATCAGGGGTGGTGTGGTTCAGATTATGCAATCTGAACTGTGCACAGATGACCAACGTTTCTTCAGCTGTGGAATTGATCACTTGGGAATTCAGATTCTGTAGTTGGAAATTTTGTATCTTGTTGATCTGCAGGTTGACATTTATGTCCTTGGCGAAGGTGAGGAGTTTGGAGGAGAAGTCGTAGTTTGGTGGGCCGTGCGTGAATGGGGCGCCGTTTCTTGATTGGTCGTCGGAGACGGGAGGAGCCACCACCGTGAGACGGACTAACGGCGGAGGCCCGCCTCCCCTACGAGCCAGTTCTTCGAGGAGAGTAGGCCATTGGACCCCATGTGAGACTCCAATATCAAGAATGTGAAGATTGGTTGGTTGGTTCTGTTCACCAAGGATTTGAAGGATTGAAGTGTTTGCAACATTGTTTGGGATTCTAAACCAAGGGTTGATGTCATTGAATTTGATCAAAGAATCCCTAAAGAATTTAGGGCTGTTAGAAGCAAAAGTATTACTAGAGGATGAAAAGCTGCTTGTTGGGGCACCCGAGAGGTGGTGCGTCACCGCTTGGAGGCCGTGATAGGCTAGCCGGTGATTAGCATCTCCGGTAAGGGAGGCGAGATCATGCAGAACGTACAGGAAGTGCTGGACACGCGACGGATTCCTGGCGGTGATAGCGGCGGCACAAGGGTTGAGCAGCTGCTCAGCCCATCTCCCTTCTTTTGTGTTACCATTGGTATTACTGTTTCCTGTTGCCTTGTTTCCTTTCTTTCCAGTTGGTTTTTTCTGTTGAGTCCCTTCCTTTTCGGGCTTGTTGATCCGTTGGTTCGTGTTCTTCCTTAGCGTTTTTGGGCACGAATCATCGAGCAACTTCCTCTTCTTCCGCGAATCTAGTGGAAGTGACTGGTCGGAAGCTACAGAGTCCCCTGGAGTCGGGGTGGCACTGGTGGTGGCAGCAGTGGCGTCAGAAAGGTCGGTGGTAAAGCAGTTGAAACTGTTGTCAATCAGCTCTTGTTCAAGGGTATCACTATGAGCCCAGAATGGATCAACACTGAAGTCTGTGGTATCATAGGGATCATCGAAGAAAGTCGGGAAGTATGATATCGACTCTCCGATCCATCCGAGGATTTGATCGGAAGGAAGGTTCGTATCCGATTCATCGATGGTCATAATATCAAGAAACTGAGTCTCAAAAGTGAGATGAAAAATGTATATGCAGTTCTTGATTATAGATCAGAATAAGGCCTAAGAATTGGATCATAACATGGGGATGGGGTGTGCTGTTATAATAATGCCTCTATAAATAGAATATTTAGGAAGAGACAATTCAAGGCATATTCAAAGGTAGGGTGTGCTGTTATTTTGGAAGTTATGATGTTTTTATTATGGTTTGATGAAGGTGATTAGTGGTAAGTAAAAGGTTATTATATTAATGATATTCGTGTTTACGTCATAGTTGTTGGGACAAAGAGAGAAGATTAGTGGAGATGAAGGATTTGAAATTCCTTTGAAGGTGATGTGAGTTAAGTTTGAATTGTCAAAAGACGGCAGATTCTTGAAGACTTTTGATTTAAACTATGAAAGAATTCACGAAATCTGTATATAATTAGTCCATAAATTGATGAAGACTTGTTCTTATTCGAGGATGTAATAGACTTCCAAACAACTCAATTGTCTGGTTAGAATAACTTAGTTTTCAATAACACAAATAATTTAAATTTCAAAAAGATCTATAGGTTCAAAAATCAGTAAAGTAAAGTCTACGAGTTTAAGATTCATATTTGAATTTCGCCTTTCTAATTTTGAAGAATACGACCTTCCTCAATGTTAGCAAAAAGGTTATTTCTGAATTTTGGCCTAAAATAATCTCACAACACATTCTGTGAGACAGATCTACAAACTCAACATTTCAATGAAAAATCAAAACTTAAATTCACTTTCAAACAAAATATTGCAACTTACTTACATGACCATCGAAGAATCCACACTTCGAGATAAGTTATGAACATGCAGAGCAATCACTTTACCTGAGCGTTATTATCTCGGGAAAACTTCAAAAGTACGAATCCAAATGAAGATATCAATACATCATAACAGCAACATCAGCTAACAATAGATATATAAAAATCAATGAAACGATTCACATGAATTGATAACAAAGTACATTAATCTGAGTATATGTATTGAATCACAAATCAATTGGCAAACATAATATGTATGCTCTTTCTAATATCAATATACAAGTGGTGCTGCAGTACATATCTCCTCAAGAAGCCTACAACATTTGTTAGCCGTCTGGGGTATATACATATAGATATACATATGCTAGTTAGTCCTTCAAAATTCGATAAAACAGATGTTCCGTCGACAAACACTCCTCTACCATTGCCTACAAAAAAAAAGGACTTACCATGAGTTTGACATATCAATGAAATATTGTATAGCATTTATTCAACTATTTAAGGGTATATGTTATTGCAGCGGATGGAGTTTCAGAACAGAGACTATTTGTGATTGACTTGCATCAAAATTTTCCCACATCCATAAGAGAACGGCACGAATGTCTGATTTTAAGGATTTTGTCGTAAATGATTAATATGACATATCACATATGAAACTGATTGTTCTTCTGCACTACAGAACCAGAGTGGGAAGTACTTTTTACCTATGACCACAGTAGATACATGGAAAAACTAGAGATTAAAACATAATTGTCTTAACATAAAAATCCTTCAAAGAGAAAGTGCATTGATATCAGTTTCTTCAACTAGAGGTGCACAGTTTAAGAAAAACTGAATAGGTGTTTTCCCAAGTCTAGAACAATCATATTAAAAGGAGTTACCAACAACAGATGTCATCATATCCAAGTCAAGCTTTTCGAGCTGATGAATTTAAACTATCTTGATGCAATAGAAACATGACACCCAAGGAAAAAAAATAAGAACGCCACGCAAAGCATGGGGTGTTGTAATAGATATGAAAATAGAGATAAAATAAATGGGAGGCAGATGGAAAATATCAATAGAAAGAATACATTGTTTAACCAAGTTCAAGTAATTAAGTCTTTGTAATTGTGCACACACACTGTAATGAAAATTCTAAAGTTTCAGACTTTCTAAATTTTTTAATCTTTAATTTTTACAACTACATTATTCAATCTTTAATCACCACAAGTTGTCCAATAAAACCAAATTACCTAACATCATTAAAATTCATTGTTTTCTACAATCGTTATATGCAAGTTGGTATTTTGTCTTTGACCAATCCAATCAAAGTGAACAAAGAGTACTACCGAACTAGATTGATTAGCCTATATATAATATATGTGTGTGAGAGCACTGATTTCAAATTTAAAAGTGCAAACCTCATGTATCCTAGATATGTTGACCAAATATATCCAAATGGTATGTCTATTTAAGCATATATAATAAGCCTATATAAACTCATGCTTTTCAATCAACATGAAGGAAATAGTAATGTACACAGTCCAATGTAAAAGAAGAAAGAAATCAAGGTATGTCAAATCATAAAAATCAACAAAACAATTCAAAATTACCTATTTGAAATTGATGTGTACCAGATGCAGACACCTCCAGTACATCCTCAGATAAATCAATGCATCGCCTCAGTCTCAGCCACAAGTAAATAATCTCAATCCAGCCATTGTAGTAATCTATCAAAAATGAATATATGTATATGCACACAGAGAAATATTTAACTACAAGTATTTGCAAATGAATTGTTGCGATACTTTTATTAGCCATGTTCACTCTTTAAGAGCTGTCTTCTCCTGATCAACAAGAAGGCCAGAAAACAAAATTGCAAAATTCCAGCAATTCCAATGAACATCAGCCCAATTTTCTTCCCCATATTGGGCTTGGCTCTTTCCCGTGGGGGGCTCACATTTTTGTTCAAATTATGGCTACCTTGCTCAGAAAGAGCAGGCTGGAGGTGCTTCCTTGGAGGTGGTGGCGATGGAGATAATGGACGCGGTGGAGGGAAAGAAGCCCGTGGTGCTCGTGGTGGCGGCAATGGTTGTGTGGGAGTAAGAGGCGGAGGTCGGGATACTGACGGTGATGGAATCAATTGTGGCAGCCGTGGGGGTGGTGATTCCGGTAACAGAGACGGCGGCGGAATCACGTTTTGTTGAGACTCAACATTGACCGCAATGAGAAGAGCGACGACCAGAGTCAACACCGCTGATTCCATACGAATCACGGAACAAATTTACAGAAACTGCTTTTTTTATACGCTCTTCACATCTGAAATCACTCCCGATGCCTCTTCTGAAATGAACCCCATAAGAGTAGCTAAACACAAAATGTTCGAAATTGGTGATGGAATCAAGATGTGTACCGGAATTTGGAGGAATCGACGAAAACGGTGCAAATGATTTGGCCGTAGAAGCTGAATCAATCAAATTGGGAGAATTCTTCAATTTGGGGGAGTTAGGTTTAGGGCATTACGTTGGAATCATGAATCTGAGTAAGCTTTGCAGGTGAAAAGCATCCAAGTGAATTATTTGATGGATCTGGGAAGTGAATTTCTTCAACTTTGCATTCCAATTTTTTCTGATTTTCCCTTTAGGTTTTCTTCGCTATGCCCTAATTTAAGAGGGGTGAATTTTATCGTAGGATTGAGAGTGCGGGATTCAACCGTTAATCATACATCGTCGGTCTTTTGCGTGTTGATTGGATTTTTTGGGTTTTATTTTCACACGCAATTTTTCGAAAATGTTTCGAACAATTAATTCTATGCATTCAGCATCATACAAGTCAAGTAAATTTTTTAAATACTATTACAATATTTTTCACTGAATCATATTCATAATTTATTATTTTCATTGAATAATATTACTTGTGTGTTAATTGCACTGTATAACTGATGCATTTAAATTTGAGATAATTACAATTTATTTATTTCACCTTCATTATGTCTAATATTTTATAAAATAAAATATTTTCTATGTATAATATTTTATTTTTACAATATTAAATGGACCCCCTGAACAAAATTTCTGGGTTCGTCCCTGCTCGAGAAGGTGTTATGTGCATCATGTTCATCATACATCATTATTACTATTGTTTGTAAGGATTAACATTTTATTATTATTGCTTAGGGTTTTGATATCTTTGATATAAATCTGTCTTTGTCTTTGGTTATCTTAATAATCTGCATCTTAGAAATTTACTATAAAGAAAATTCATATTGTATCATGCCAGATATCGCATCAATTTTTTGATATCTTGGTATAATACTAAAATTTCGGTATACCATATTGTACCGCAAATTTAGTACACTATATCGTACTGTAATTTTTTGTATATACCGAATTAACGATATACCGTTTCATACCAAAAATTCGGTATACCGTTCATACCTTGATTATTTATTAAAAAAAGACCTGCATTTTATGAATAATAATTTATCTTAATATATATCTTAATATTCTAATTGTATAATACAATAAATATTAAAAATAATACAATTCATGTTTCAACAAATGCTAAAAGAGAGAGAGTCCAGTGACTGAGAAAATACTAAGGCTATGGTTTGTAAACTAAAGTTTTAAAATTTTAATTAAATTAAAAAATATTATAATGGTACAGTATATGTACTGTATACCGGTATATATCGGTATATCAAAAAATTTCGGTATACCTATATATTTTTCAGTATACCTATATATCGGACTTTCCAAAATTTTATATCATTATCGTACCAAAATGTTTGGTATTGTAACTATATCGTACAGAAAATTTTGATAAATTCGGTACAGTAAGCTCAGTATATCGGTATATTCGGTATAGTTTTCACCCCTCCCATATATCATTCTGTTTTCGTTTCTTTTCTTTTAATAATTATATCAGTGTTGAGCCATGGCCCATCATTCAATACGCTTCATTGTTTTCTAATCCCTTGTCTGGCTGAGAAATAACCTGGCCCATTATTGATCTTTCCTTTCACAATGAAAAGAAATGGGCCTAATGCAAAACTATAGACTTTTACCCAACACATCATATATGTAGGTTTATTATAAAAAAATTTATATGAGTTATGTATATATATCATATATGGTTAATAACAATATAATTATTACTGCATTTGAATACGATGATTGCATTTTTTTATTTAAAAATGAATATTTAGGGGTAACATTGACTCGACCAAAAATTGGATAATCTCTTTCTCATTCAGTCAACCTTTTTTTTTTAGTGAACAACTTTTCGCCCATTAAAAATACTGGCTCATGCGATGCACGGGATTGTTGTAATTTTTTTTTATAGTAATTTATAAAAATGTTATTGATTTTATTTTTTTATAATAATATTTTTCTGTTGATTAATAATTTTTTATTTATAACTATTTGATAAATTAAGACTGGAGTCATCCGGTTGTAAAATTCAGCTAATGCGAATATAGTGCACAATGCGAAAAAGACCTAAATAGTCAAATTCATAAGTACCGTTTCTGCTCTTTTTTGTTCGTGTTGAAATTCAGTATTTCAGCAATACTATGCAATCATTTATCTAAGTTATTACTGTCCAAATTTTTACAGCTATGATCAATTTGAGGTTGAATTTTCACCATGTATCATACAAAAGATATTACTTTAGGTATCAAGTCAGATAGACAAACATATGTTAGAGAAGACCTGGATTTAAAATTTCAACTATATAGTTTATAACTTCCGCGGAAATCTCTTAACGATTTCAAAAAAGGCATTAATATTTGATTTCAATAAAACTATTATCAGATAAAAATTAAATTATGACAACAAAGCGCAATAAGTTTATTCAGCAAGTTAAACATTTAAGATGATGGCTTGAACCATCTATTAATCAACAACTAGTTTAGTGCCCGCGTGTTACGTGATTTTCTAATTAAAAATTGCCATATTTTTAATAAATAATATATTTAATAATTAAAAATATAAATATGTGCATAAATGTACTAAATATGAATTAATAATTATTTAAAGTATATATTAGTAAATTTTCTTAAACCTTGGAATAAGATTATTGTGTCAAATATTATTTATCCATTTTAATATGAAGTTGAAACCTACAAATCAAAACAAAATAAATCGACTAAGAAAAGACTAATAAATTAATTAATATGTAATAATGAAAAAAAAATAAAGTGAATAAATTATAATATAAAATACTTTTGCCACATAAAATATGTTAAGATATTCATAAGAGCAATTATAAAATAAAATTATTTATTAAGAAATTAATAATTGAATATAATTCACACTAAGATAAAATACATTTAGAATGAATATATTATTTATCTTAAATTAAGTCAAACAAAATTTACGAAAAGAAAGATAAATGAATAATATTATATAGTTAAATAAAACATAAAGTAATAAATATGATTTACACATTTTATAACATTCACACATATTTTAAATACCTACATAATTAGAAATTAATTATACACAAAAACTTTAAGTTTCATGACATATATGATTCTTTTATAAAAAGAACCAAATAGAAAAATGGCATGTGTACTCAAATTTCTCATTGAATTACACATAGGTTAAATTAACTTGGAGTTGACACATCATGGAAAAAAAACTCTCTATTAGTATATAGAGGTATAGCATGTGATCTGCGATTTTTATTTTACTATAAATAAACAGAAATGAATGACACACGATAAATCTGAAAGTCTAGTAAAGCAATAAATGATTAAACATCTTTTACTTCAGTTAGAGATTATTTTTTATTCTGAAATAAAATGTGTCTGATATAAGATGAAGTAAAACTGAAATAATGAAGAATTGTCTTATTTTTACACCAAAGAGGATTGTTTACTTTTTTTTTCAAAAAACTCATGAACATGGAATTCCCAGAGGTAGTAAATGTGAGATATTCCGGAATGGAATTTAAGCTTTGTAAGCACAAATATATTACAAATTAGGAAGTAACATTGTGTGGCAACCATACTAAGCACAATATATACACAATAACGAACCAACATCAGTTCCACCTCTGAAGATTTTAACATAAAACCTTGCATGATCTGCATTTATTCCATTCTAGAATAGATTTCGCTTAGTTATCCTGCAAATTACAGACAACAAAGTACATCGGGTAGTAATCATGTAGTATTAATTATCACAAGCAAAAATATCCAATTTAAAAGTAGTAATGGGAACAACCTGCAGTTAACTTAATTTAATATATGAGGTACTAATTCTTTCATACATAATTATCAATAACTTAGAATTTACATGTACCATCAAAGCTTATTATGTGGCTAGTTACTTTGAAATGAAGGTATTCCCTAATATCTTTGATGTTTTGACCAATCTGCCTTTACAACAATGCAGGATGTTAAGAGCCTGAAGAAGGGTATGTAAATAGAAATCTTAATGTACTTAGCAAAATACCTAAAGAAAAATCATAGATAATAGATTCCTTCAAGCAAATATATACAACATACTAATAAAGTTTATTATATTATGCAAATCTTCATTAACTATCTCAATAATACCTTGCTCATAGAGCTCCCCTTCCTCTTCAATTCCATCCATTGATCCAACAATCATGATAAAACATGACATGAATCTATTTAAATCTCAAAACAATTTATTCTCCAATTTTAATGTAATAAACCAGTAACATTTACACGAATGCACATTTCTTTTGGAAAAATAAAAAATTAAACATAATAATTGTAAAAAATGTTGCAATGGTAGATAGCATTTCCTCGCCGACACACTTTATCAGTTAATAAGTAGGCATTAACAATTCAATCAAAAACATGCGATGTAGCCAACTTTGATCATGTAGCAGAACATCTATAGTGTGTGAATCGCAGTATTTCATTGAATTATTAGTTCTAGAACAAAACATGGCATACCAGTGACCAATTGCACTCGATGTTAAGCTTGAATTCATCTGCATTCGTAAAACAACTAAATATAAATATTAATTTAATCACTTAGTTCCCCTAGACCTTAATATAAATTCTAAAGTTACCTATCAATCTGTATTTAAGAAGGAAGTTAGCTGATGTCGCTTCCCAATACCTGAAAAGATTCAGATATGTCACATAAGCTCAAATTAAAACAATCAGTGTCTGTGTGAAATATAATACTACAGAAGCATAAAAGAAAAAACAATTAAAAAAAAAAAATTTGCATATTCAATTCCAATCATATTTGCCATTGTTTGTCGCATAGAATCAACTCGGCATAGTGAAATTATCGGCAGCAGAGAGTCATTCCTCGGAAAGATTCACTATTAAGAATAGAATGGTAAAAGTAACACATTTTACCATCTCCAGTTTGCATGCATTGTAAAGGTTGCTTTAAGTATTGTTTAAGTTTTTTTCCAATTTGGAAAATTCATATTTCCAATCCTACTTTCTTGTCATTTTTTTAATTATGGAAAATCTCAAAGCTAAAGTAAGAAAGGGACTAAGAGAAAGATGGCTTTGATAAGTATGGATGTAAGTGTGTGTACGCTACATTCTTAGTGAATCTAGCAGAAAGTACACTCTTTAGGTAGACTATAACCATGGAGCATTCTCCACCTCCTGCATAGATTTTGAGTTTGCTTAGACAAATATCATAAGGTTCACATGTAAAAGGTAGCAAGTTTGAAGTACTGGGGTAACGATTGGTCGACTGTTGAACGATGGTCCATGATGAGGTGACAACGTTCAACTTGACTACACTTGAGCAAGCCATCTCTTCGCTCTGATGAAAAACGTAAATTTGATAAAATGAGTTAATACAATTAATAATTTTTTGTCGGGATTAAAATTTTTGTAGTCCTGTAACTTTGTATCGTTTTGAAATTGGTGCCGATTGTTTTGACTTTTTGATTTTGCTCATGTAAGTTTCCTAAAATTTTGAAATTGGTCATTTTCACCTGCTACAACAGGTTATCAATCAGGTAAACACCACATATGTAATTATTTTATTTTTCTCTTTAATTTTGAAGTGTCACTTGAACTTTTTAAATCCTAATAATTTTGATCGGGTTTTAGGTCGGGTTTAAAACAATTTGTATATTAAAAGACAAAGCGAATCGGGTCGATTTACTGGGTCTAAACTGACCAACAAATAAAAAAATTAAATCAATAAACGCAGAAAACCACTCTCACTTCCTAAAAAAATACGAAAAAAAATCCCGACACAAAATTATTTGGATTAAAAAAGTTTAGGTGGTATTTCAAAATTAAAGGAAAAAATAAAATAATTACATAGGTGGCGGTTACCTGTTCGGTGACCTGCTACAACAGGTTAAAGGACCAATTTCAAAAAATTTGATAATTTACAGGACCAAAATCAAAAAATCAAAACAATCGGGACCAATTTCAAAACGAAAGCAAAGTTACAGGACTACAAAAAATTTAAAATCCATTTTTTGCCATAAGAAATAGGGCTTGGTTCGAACCTGAAATTCATCTGAATTACCAGCATATGCCGCCGATCGCGTGCTTAATCCGTGTCTGCATAAATTATCCAAAAATAACCACACCTAAAGGCGGTTATGCAGAGAATAGAGATACTGGCAAACAATTTAATGTCAAAAAATAAATTAAACATTATAAGAATCGACAATGAAAAATTAAATAAAAAAAATGTGTGCGAGACAATTAAGATATGAAAAAGAAACTCATTTACAATTATGTACAAAAAAAAATACCATATCTACAGAAAACAATTGACTGTAATAGAAAGGCAAGAATTAAAAAACTTACTTATACTCATACGAACAACAAAGGGAAAAACGACTTTAGCATGGTCAAAATGGCAAAATTGAAATACAAATCACAATCAAATATATGGAGTGAATCTGTTGAAACATCTGATAAAACAAAAATAATAAAACTAAAAAGAACTTCATCTCTCTGTACCCAACACTTGTAGATGATTTTTTTTATAAATGTATTTTTTGCATGATAGAAAAAAATCTTATTAAAAGATAAATGTACTAAGCAGCAGAAAAACTCAATGCAAAATATATATGGATAGGGGATATAATTTACACCACTTGAAATCAAACCTCTTTGATTCAAAACCCCTGAGCCTCCGTATCTCAGTGGAATTTTCAGATCGTATTCAATCATCGGCTTCACCCTCCTTGGCTACATATGAAAAAAGTATCAAATAATTAAACGGATCAAATGAACAAAGCTATGATGCTATAGAAAACCAAAAAATCCTTATATTAATGCCTCCATCAAAGCTGCAAGAACCTTCAAAACCTATCAATATCGGATTATATATATAATTAGATCCAAACACTCACGCAATAATCTTGAATCCATTAATATTAGACGCGACAACCCTGTTACATACATATTTCATATACGGCAACCCTGTTTCATACCAACAATAATCTTGAATCCATTAATATTAGACGCGGCAACCCTGTTTCATACCTTGTCAAAATTTGAGTTGAACGACAGAATAAAAAATAAAAAATCCTTCCAGCTTTTAATTCAAAACATCACATTTCTTCAAAGCCTGAAAATCCAGTAAGCAAGGCCCAGAGACAAATATTAAAAATCAACATGTTAATGCCGCAAGAGACAATTAAAAAATTAAAAAAAAAAAAAAAAACACTAAATTGTACCCAATTACTTTGAAAATTAAGAAACACCCATCATTTTATACCTAATAAGTAATTCCACATTAGCCGCCACACAATACTAATAATTTCCGGGAAAAAGAAATCAATTCATGGAATAAAATCAAATCAAGAAACAAACTTACTATTAATAAATTGGAGAAAAAAAAATGAAATAAAGACTCTACACTACATATTTTGAATGAAAAAAATTTTTCTAAATTTCTGAAAATTAAAAATATAGTAATTGACCACTTCTGAAAATATCTGAATTTTACCTTCTACATTTTGTGCATATATGTTCTGACCTCCACCAACCGGTCCCGCCACCCTTATTTCTCTCTCCAATCTCTTCCCCCAATTCATTTTCTTCCTCTCGCTCTCTCTCTTCCTGTCACTCTCTCTCTCTCTAAAAACCTTCCCCCACTCTCAATCTCTCAAAAATCCACCGCCCTCGGTGGCTCCAGAAAATCTGAGGCAATTTGGTTTGGTGGGGGTTAGTAGACGTCTGTGACATGGTGGTCTTTGGTTTGGTGGGTCGAATTGCGGCAGCGTGGGGATGTTGTTTGGGGTAGTCTGATTTGGGCGTCTGTGGATCTGGTTTTCGGGGGGGGGGCCTGGTGTGGTGAAGGCGGCGGGAGAAGCGATGACGGTGGAAAAAGGGTCTTGTGATGAGTCTGGTGGAGACGCGATGGTGGTGGCAGAGCCGAGCGGTGCGGCCATGGTAAGCGTTTTTTTATGTTTTTTATTTATTTTATTTTTATTTTTCTGTATTTTTATTTTTGTATTTTTGTAGATCTGAGAATGTAGACACCATGATTTTTGCAGAAGAATGAATCCGGGTCAGAGGAAGTTGAAATCCGACCTAATAGGAGAATTTTGAGGAGCGATTAGAGCTTTCAAAGCTTGATTTTGAGTGTAGATAGGTGTTAATTAGTTTATCAAATTTTCTCAGTGTATTTTGTTTATTAGGATTTCTCCAGATCGGGTGTTGATTAGATTATGTGGGCTTGTTTATTTTTGCAAATTAATTTTTAAGCGATCAGTAATTTTTTGGTGATTTTTAAGATGTATTTTTGCAGATTAGGGATGTAATTTTTGGTGATTTTTAAGATGTATTTTTGCTAATTTTTATTTTTTATAGGAAAGTACAATTTCTGTAAAATTTGGGGATGTACAATTTTTTATAAGGAAAGTATAATTTTTTACAGGGAAAATACAATTTTCTTAAAAAATACACTCTCAAATTGATCAAGAAGTGCATAAATTTAAAAAAAGGCACTCTAAAAATTGCCTAAAAGTACATAAAATACAAAAAAAATGTACTTCCAAATTGGCCCAGAAGTACATAAATTTAAAAAATTATTTTCTAAAAATTGAATATTTTTTTGGGCTTCAAAATACAATTTGTTTTTTATAATGCATTCCAAAATTGATCTAAAATATAATTTTTTTTTAAAAAAATGCACTCCAAAATTGGTTTAAAATACAATTTTCTTTAAAAAAAATGCACTCCAAAATTGATAAAAATACAATTTTTTTTTTAAAAATGCACTTCAAAATTAGACTAGAAGTGTAAAAATTAAAAGAATTTATTTTTTAAAAGTTACATATTTTCTGAATTGCAAAATGAGTTAATAAAATGCACTTAGAAATAAATAATGAAATTATATTAATAAATAATTTAATTAATTTAATAATTTAAAATATTTGGACTTTTAAAAATTTAAATTATAAAAAGTCAAAATGCATCAGAAGTGCAAAAAACTGGTCAGAAGTGCAGAAATCTGGGCAAAAGAGCAACTTAGACTTTTTGACCATTTTTTTGTACCTTAGAGTCACTTTTTTTTTTATTATGTACCTTAGAGTTCCTTTGTCAATGACTTTCCCCTAAAAAAATCACGGAAAAAACATTCGGGGAGAGAAGAAGCATAATCCGTCTGTGTTCTTTGTTTTGCCAATATAAAATACCTAGAATCGTCCATCAAACATTTGAGAAATCATATATTTGGAGATTTTATGTGCAAGAATTTCAAAATGATAGAGAACCAGCGACATAAAATTGAGAAGTACTAACTCCGTCCCGTTCTTTAGGGTTTTTTGACTGTTCATAAGAATTTATGGGAATAGTGATTAGAAAGGGTTGTTTATTAGTATTTTATGTGATAAAGTGATAAAGTGATGGGTAGTTGGGGATAAAAAGAGTTGTTTATTAGTATTTTATGTGATAAAGTGATAAAGTGTATTTCTATTTTAAGAAAGAAACCTTAAAGATTGAGAAAAAAAATAGAAATAAAACTTTAAAGATTAGGACGAAAGGAGTATAAGATAATTTTGAATCGGAGTAGAAAACATAGACTTACCCGTAATGACGATATGACAGAAAGTGACGAAAACGAATAACATGTGATAAAAAAATAGAAATTAGAAAAACCCACAAAGGAGAAGAGAAGAAGACAAAAAAATCTGAACAGATTCTAATAACCTGTGATAAACAAAAAAATGCCTGACTCAACTCTTCGATTAAACTTTGAAAATTACCAAAGATATTGAAGAAAGATTGAATTCTTTCCACGGTAAAATATTTGGCCAATTCAATCTGCCTCAAGAGAAGTTAGCGAATCAAAAGTCAGGATTTTGTTAAATTAATGAGGAATCCGAGAAGCCATATACGTTTCCGATACTTGTCTATTTAGTAATTACAGTATTAACTATTAAGAAAATAAAATAAAATAAAATAGTCAAGGAATTAAATTGGACACATGGCACGCAAAGAGAGACTGTCACTTGTGAACTTTTGGTGAGTGCAATCCTCAAAATATTAAAATCCAAAAAAGAATTCTATTGAAATAGCGGTAGGTAAGAAAGAGAAGTGTTTGTGAAAAATGTGTTGATGTTTGGTTTTTATCTGTTTGCAGCAGAGCTACAGACATTTCATATATATATATATATATATTTTGACGTTACTCGAGTAATTTTTATACCCTTTCATTAAATCAACGGTGTATCTGTATATGTTATATTATCTGTAAACAAAAATTTCTATAAATTTAAGTTCATGTGATTCTTTTTCTAAATATCACTTATCTATATAAATTATGACAAAAATTTATATGAAACGGTCTCATAAATGTGATGGTGTACAATCTAGCACAAATCAGACCCACCCCTCTCAAAGTGTTAAAGCGTCAATGTTCAACTTATACCCGGTCTCACAGTGAGACCGTCTCATGTAAGTGTGTCTCATACATTATTATTGTTATGCATATGTATTATTATTATTATTTAAAAAATCAAAATATTTTTCAAACACCAATAATTCATATGTTGGAAATTGGTTGTGAAATTGGGTGTTGACCCAACATTGACCAGATTTCTAGATTATGATCTATTTGTGAAAAATGAAAACAAGTTGCAAATTTGTAATCTACGTTTCGAGTAGATTAATTTGATGTATTTATTTATTCAAAACCAATTTCGGATGAATGAGATATTAATACATTAAGTTGGCAATATGTTGTGTGAAAGTTGAAGAAGAAGCTGTGGGGGGAGTGAAAAACCCATCTATCCCACATAGGAAAGTGGGAAAGAAATTTACTTCCTTATTAATAGACTTATGGTATGGAACTACGTTTTAAAAATCGGAACCGAAAGTTGAGCCGGACGACCCCAAAAAAATGTTGGACCGGGGTCGGATTGATTGGACCGGATTGAGCCGGTGTGACGTCATAATAAATATTATATATATATAATATATATAACATATATGCACACACATATATATATATATATATATATATATATATATATATATATATATATAACTTACTAGAGGCCCTATTCCATAAATTCCGGCCCAAAATATTAGGATTAATAGATTTAAACACTTATATTGGCCCAAAAATATATTTCTCCCCAACATAAATGCAAGCCCTAAAATTGTAATGTCTCATCCTTTCTTTCTATCTCCACATTCACATTTCATCGGCCGCCATCTCCACTTTCTTTCTCTCTCTTCATCCAGTTTTCATCTGCCGCCATCTCCTTGAACGAAGCAGTCCCGATTATATCTTCTCAATGGTTAACTTCTTCCTTCAGTTTAAATATAATTTCATATACCTGTAGTTGGCAATGGAAATGGAATTTTGGCCTTTTGACAGTGATTCAGGAGCACAAGATAGATCTCTCCTCCTCCTCTTTTTTTTTTAATTATTGAAAGAAAATCGGTTTCACCGGTTCGCCGATTTACCGTCTTCTTTCTCCACAAAGGCGGCGAGAGCGGGGTGTCACGTCTTGTCGTCGTCTTGGCGCCATGAGGGGTTGCGTAGGCGAGTTCTTTTTTTTTTTTTTGGTTTTTTTGGTGAAAATCGGTGAAAACCGCTGGTTCACCAGTTCCCGGTTTTCAACCGGTTTTTCCGATTTTGAGGGGGTGGTCCAATAGCGGTTCTATACACCTCCATTGGACCGCTGACGCGCGGCTCACCGGTCCGACCGGCCGGTCGGACCCGATTTTTAAAACAGAGGTATGGAAAGTCAATTTGACTAAAGTCTACATGGTGGTGAGTCTATTGACCGCACAGGCACGCGCACGTAGCACTTGTCGCATTGGGCGCTTTAGAGGCACATTTTACACTTCGCACGGGTGCGCGTGCGACTCGTGGGATTCGAACCCAAGATCGAACCCGC
The DNA here is from genome assembly GCA_037126765.1 of Stenogyne calaminthoides. Lineage (NCBI taxonomy): Eukaryota > Viridiplantae > Streptophyta > Magnoliopsida > Lamiales > Lamiaceae > Stenogyne > Stenogyne calaminthoides. The sequence continues at coordinate 29,783,719 of JBBCBC010000012.1, forward strand.
ATTCCCGGGCAGGTGGAGTGCATGCGCGTTGCGGCTAGCAGGCATCGAACCCGCGATTCCGGGCGGATGAACGCAGCGCTTCACGAACGGGAGAGCATAGACGACTCCACAGATTGGTTCGATCGAATTGTGCGCAGGAGGCAAACTGCCCTTTCAAAAGGGTGCAATTTAGGTTGTCGGATCTAGATCTGATCCAAAAGACACGATGAGAAGGCCCAGATTCTTCCTGTCCAAAAAGTTGCATCCATTCACCAGAAGGCACCACAACTCTTCTACTTCTATAAATTTAGTCCCCATATTTCATTTCCATCCATTCGAAAATCTCAAGCATTCTAGCAATCTAGATCCTTGCATTAGTAGTCGTGTCAAGAAAGTTCCGGATACCCGATTCTAGCAGTCTAGATCTTTGCATTAGTAGTCGTGTCAAGAAAGTTCCGGATACCTGAGTCCGTTCGCCGATAGCTTTCGATTCGTAGTGCAACGATCGTGAAGTTTTAAAGTTGTTGTATCTTGGGGCGATTGTCATTCATACCGTATTGAAAGTTCCGGATACCCGAGTCTGTTCGCCGATAGCTTTCAATTCGTAGTGCAACGATCGTAAAGTTTTAAAGTCATTGTATCTTGGGGCGATTGTCATTCATATCGTATTGCACTGGAGTACGGGGAAATATCGTCTTACGGAAAGATAGTCCAAATCTTCCCTCGACTTTTCGTATTGAGTCAGTTTTCTACATCATCTTCGTTTACACATACAACACCATTTTTCTAACACCATATACATATCATTGATTTGTTTATATATAACAGTAATATTAAAAAAAAATCACGTTAATTCAAATTTAAATTTACAAAAGACCTGGGGTTCGTTAATCATAAAAAATAAATTTCTTATTAATAAATATTCTCTCCGTCACAATATTACTTGAACATTTGCCTTATTTGGACGTCTCAACACTACTTGAACATTCTCAAAATGAAAACAAATACTCCCTCCGTCCCAATCTTTAAGGTTTTCTTTCCATTTTTTTTGTCCCAATCTTTAAGGTTTCTTTCCTAAAATGGAAATACACTTTATCACTTTATCACATCACTTTATCACATAAAATACTAATAAACAACTCTTTCTACCCCCAACTACCCATCACTTTATCACATAAAATACTAATAAACAACTCTTTCTAATCACTATTCCCATAAATCCTTATGAACAGTAAAAAAGCCTTAAAGAACGGGACGGAGGTAGTATAATGTTAATACACTCACAATACCCTTATTTTATTCCACTCAAACCTACTAAAATTAACTTTACTTGGTTTGCGTGCTATTTTCAGTGTTCAAGTCCTCATGGGACGGAGGATGTATTAATTTCTTAATCCTACAATTAAGAGGAAGCGTAATAACATTTATAACACCGTAATCACTTGTTTTATTATCTAAAATCCGTATTAGCATCCGATAAGTGGAAGGATGTAGGAATGGGACGTAGGTTTATGCGCAGTTGGCACACAAATTTAGGCACTGTGTCTCTTACTTAAAATTTATGACACAGCATAAAATATCATAGAATTGAATAAACACAGTCTTCAATCCTTTCTTTTTTAAATGGCTTCTTTTAAAAGAAAAATATAAAAGCAAAATTACACGAGATAAATACATCAACCCTCATAATGTGAATTGCACATATTCCGGTCTAATAAAATAGTAATAGGCATGTCTAATATAATTAGAGAACAAAAAAAAAAGACATATTTTGCAAAATCCCCTTTCTTCTACTCTATAATTGCTAAATTTCTTAACTAATGATCCAAAATGTCTCAAAGCATTCCCATTTCTTCGACCCTTTTCAATCATTCCACAAAGCAAACATAGGTGTTTGGTGCACCAACCCAATATCGGGTACCCGACCCGACCCACTTTGATCGCCTCCTCCTTCATCCTCGTATTTTTGTCCCTCACACGAAAAATACACATGCGAAAAGCCTCCACCGTCTCCGATCCCCTCGTCTATACGGGCAGGGCCCACGTTGTTTCTCGGAGGACTCGACGAGCGGCGGTCGGGCTGCCCACGACAGTCAATTTCCACGGCCCGATTCTGCTCATCTGAGGTTGCGTTCCACATCATCTCAGCTAGCTCGTTTGACGTGGATTCACTGTTCATTATTGACAAAAATGCCCCTGGCGAAGCTGACGAGGCACAAGAATTGTAGTCACTCAGGGGTGCGGGCCCCGGGTGTTTAGGCGATCTTTTAGCAAGATCGCCTCCAATAAGGGTCGAGCTCGAGCAAATCCTCTTCACGTCGTATCGACTAATATCGAAATTCGTGACCGCGCTCGTCCCTCTAAATTTAATCGCGGCAATGTCGTACGCCTCCGCAGCTTCTTCTTGCGTACCTAAGTCAAACTCAAAATTTAAACTAACCATACCGTAAAATACGAGATACAATACCAAAATTGAAGCATAATTTTCGGATCAAATAAAGCTAGAGAGTCATAAATACAGGAGTTGGGAATGTGAAAACACAGCACTGTTTTCAAGCATGAAGAATTTACATCTCTTTCCTAAAAAATGACAGAGCCCTGTTTACAGCAAGATATGGGTTGGGCATTTATGTTATGGTGTTTGCTTTTCAAGAGGTACAGCTAATGAAGCTTCAATGTACTACAAAAATATAATTTGAGACACTTACTGAAAGTACCAAGGTACAAGTCCTTATTGCCTGCAACTCTTCCAATTCGAGCTTGCCATCTTCCATGCTGATGATGCCTGCAACAGTTTGATTAGACCAAACTATAAATAAATGATTGGTTCTCATGTGCACTCGTGTATTTTAGAATCGTGTAAATTGTTATACTGAAAAATGCAACTTATTTGCACTAAACCGTAGAGCTATTAATATAAAAAAATAATTGCACGTTTTAGTACAAATAAGTTGCATTTTTTAGTATAACAAGTAACACGGTTCTCAAATGCACTATGAGTGCATGAGTGCACGATGCACCTAGATTGCATACAAGACTTAGCCTAAATAAATTGAATAAATAAGAACAGACAGAGCGATGGGGTGTTTCTTAAATTCTATACTAGATATTTATAGAATGTTGGTACTACTTTGTATTATTCTTGTTTATAGAAGATTGATAATTGCAATAAATTTTCACCTTGTTACTCCTCTGTACATTGATGCTCCTCTTGAAAATCCACTACTTTTTCTGGTGATACACAAAATATCAAAGTTCAAAACCAAAAAAAAAAATTGTCTTAAATCAAATTTCAAGATAAAAGTAAATGCATTTTTGTTGGGTTATGGAGCCTGAGTGAAACGGGGATGCAGGGCGTGGGAGGCGCTCGACCAGTGCTCGAAGTTGAGCAGGTGTGCTCGGTCGAGCGCCCCCCTTTTGCAGCGGTGAGAAGGAGCTCGAGCAAGGTTGCTGATCGAGCAGAACCGCTCGACCAAGGGCTGAGGTCGAGCGGTTCCAAGACCTGTACACGGAGGCCCAGTTTCATTTTCTAGGGTTTCGGCCAGAATGGGCCAAACCTAAGTTTCTATTATAAATACCCCCGACTCTCCCATTGTATCTTGCACTACTTGCACTATCTTATACGATATAGTAGATCTCTCCTGGCTTAGTAGTGCCCCCAGATGTAGTCAGTTTGACGAATTGGATAACCAAATTGTTTGTCTCTAAATTCAGTGTTTCCATTATTTTCTCCCATAATTGTTTGCTTTAATTCCTAGCAACTGGTATCAGAGCATCAGACTCAAGGGATCTGGTGGGAGCAATTATGGTGGCTGAAGGGAAATCGCCTGTTGAGAAGCTTGATTGGAAAGGATTTTGGATTTGTCGTTCGGTATGCGGCCGGGCACAACCACAGAACGTATGAGAACGCACAAGGCGCTCGAGCAAGCTGGTTGGTCGAGCAGAACCGCTCTACCAAAGCCCCGTGTCGGCGGGTTGATGCCGGTCATGAGTATGGGGCGTTGCTTGGAGTAGGTGGTTGGATGCAAGATCAAGATGGGCGTTGACACGTGGCTGAGATCGTTGTATCAAGTTGGATGAGAGATTGGGAAGACGAGTTACAGTTGGAGTCAGTCTCCAGGTGGGAGATTGTTGGGATTGTTGGAGTCTAAGTTGCGGAATGAGTCGGGGAGGACAAGGCGTTGAAATGAGTCGGGGGGAGGACAAGGCGTTAGACCTAGTTGAGGTCGTGCACTTCGCTCGGTGTCGATCTCGGTTGATCTCGGGTGAGAGATTGTTGGGTTATGGAGCTGAGTGAAAGCGGGGATCAGGTAGCGAGGCGCTCGACCGGTCTTTCGAGTCGGCGGTGTGCTTCGGTCGGCGCCCCCTTTGCTGGCGGTGAGAAGGCGCTCGAGCAAGGTTGCTGATCGAGCACAACCGCTCGACCAAGGGCTGAGGTCGAGCGGTTCCGAGGCCTGTACGTGGAGGCCAAGTTTCATCTTCTAGGGTTTCGGTCAGGATGGACCAAACCTAGGTTTCTATTATAAATACCCCCGACTCCCCCATTGTATCTTGTACTACTTGCACTATCTTATACGATATAGTAGATCTCTCCTGGCTAGGTAGTGCCCCCAGATGTAGTCAGTTTGACGAACTGGGTAACCAAATTGTTGTTCCTTAATCCGTGTTTCCATCATTTTCTCCCATAATTGCTTGTTTAATTCCTAACAACTGGTATCAAAGCATCAGGCTCAAGGGATCTGGTGGAGAGCAATTATGGTGGCTGAAGGGAAATCGCCTGCTGAGAAGTTTGATTGGAACGGATTTTGGATTCTGGTTCTTGCAAGATCAAGAAGGTCGTTGAAACGTGCCTGAGATCGTGCGGGAATTGATGGACGAAGAGCATTGAATCTGGGTGCGGTATGGGACGTGCTTGGGTTATGCTTGAGTCGGAGAGGGGATGCCAATGAGAGATGGGGAAGACGAGTTACGTTTTGGAGTCAGTCTCCAGGTGAGAGATTGTTGGGATTGTTGGAGTCTGAGTTGCGGAATGAGTCCAGGGAGGACAAGACGTTCGAAATGAGTTCAGGGAGGACAATTTTCACCTTCTCAAATGGGCTACAAATTCTTGCCTACTCATGTTCTTCATGTCATCAAGCTCCTTCTCATAGTTGCTTAGCTGATTGACACAAGATAAAATCGAAATTCGACTCGTAATTAGCCATTGGTAGAGACATTCGGATAAACAAATTTCTGGAAAAAAAAAACATACTGTGAAATTAATATGTGTAGATGGTCCCCAGTATTTCAAAGCAGCTAAATCGTAAGCTCGAGCTGCTTTTTCCTCTTTGTCATATCCCCCTTTAAAAAGAACAAAAACATAGGTAAATTCCTGAAAATGTATTTCAGAACTAATCACAAATTGCAAAGATAGCAGAAACTTACCAAGATACACTAATTTTTCAGCCCCCCAAAATATTATAAGAAACAAGAATGTTAGAATGTTTGCAGCAAAATCATAAGAATTCAGAGAAAAAGAGTATTGAATATATTTCACCTTGCCTTCCTTTTCTTGTTTGTCCTTCCTTTCTGCAACTGTTATCCCACAAATGAGCTTCATATCTACCAGTCCATCTATGTCTAAAACGCAACATTCCCTCATTTTATAACAAAATAATTGAAAAAATCGTTCTAAATAAGAGATGAAATTCTTGAAATACTATTTGATTTAGGCAAACACTAATGTGAAACTTGCTTATAGGTATTACTTGTTATCACTAAACAGTATCAGATATTTTCTGTGAACATTATCCCCTGTTTTCAGCATTACTTAATCAGTGTCAGAGGTCTTCACTGTACAGTATTACTTGTTTTTATTGAACAGTATCACTTTCACATAGAGATACTCTTGATCAAGTTTTTGATTGAATTTTATACCTGGTAACACCGCGATACTGAGAAGTTCTTTGTCCAAAAGTGTCAATCGATTTACGGGGAACCGCCTCTTTAACCATACCACTCTTCGCCGCCGCCCGTTTCTTCCCATCCGCCACCGCCTGCGGCGGCAGCGCCACCGCCTGAGAACTCGAATTCACAGTCAAAGAAAGCGCCTGAAAATCACAACCACCGCTTCCCTCCGCCACCGGTTTCTCCAACCAAGACCTGAACCCAGAAACCGGAGTTCTACCGCCGCCGCCGGCGAAAGCCGTCTGATAAACACCATCGGGATTTGCAGAAACTAATCCATAATTATACGGTTGATAAAAAACAGAGGGATTGGGGAAACTCTCTGTTTTGTGATCATCACAAGAGCCACTGAAACTCGGCGCCACATTCACGTTAATTTCTCCGGGTTCATTAGGGGACGAATTCGAGTAACAACATCCCAGAAAATCTTCGAATTTCGGAGCTTCTTCATTCGCGTTTGAATTCGATTCATTCACACCATTATCATACCTCCAATCTGAAATCACAAACACCCAAAAAAACCAAAATTAAAATTCACAAGATCCAAACCCAAAAGGCAAAAACCAAAAATCAACATTCAAACCCACTAAACAACGACCCAAAAAAAAAATCCACATAAATAGAACACAAAATTGCACCAAAAACACAAAAAAAGTGACATACAATGTTCATCAGAGATAGCCGGAATATGAGCAGAGAAGCAACCGCCACCGTTATTCTCCGCCGCCGACTCGCTGTCTCTAGCGGTGGCGCCGATTCTCAGATGGGGCGTCAGAGAAAATCCCAACCAGTTACTCATCATAAAAAATAAAACACCACACACTTTTTTCAACGCAATGGGTTTTTTTTCAAATTGAGAGGTCAGCACAAACTCCAAAGCTTTATATGTATACATACACACTAACTGTACATATATATTTCATCAAAAACACCCACATCATGCAACCAAAAAGAAAAAGAAAAAGAAGAAGATATTTCCAATTTCCAATTTCTTTTGAATTTTGTTATGTATTTCAGAATCTTTGAATACCGTCGTCTAATTTTAAAACTGTGATAGCTCTCTGTTCTGCGCCATTCTGCTACATGAAGCCTCGTTTTTCGTTCCTGAGGTTTTTGCAGGTTTTCGTGGTCATGGGAGGGGCAACGTACAATCGACTGTGACGCGGGTGCATGGGCTTCTACATGTAGCCGCGGCTGCTACTGACTTGGAGAGACGGCGCTACATGTGGGTGGGACACTTGGCGGCGCGTTAGTGGCGGTATAAATAGGTGTTGATTGGATGTATCGTAGCTAAAAGTTGCCTTGGGTGTTAAATGACGTTATCGCCCTTTTTGTCTACTTGCACTGCAAATATCAAGTATGGGAAGGAACATTCATTTTCTATACTATGTAAGTTGATAAAAAAAAATACACAGTGCAATTTTAAACTTTTTTTTATTTGCTTGTTTAATCGGTAAATGTAATTTATCTAGTGTGATTTTTCTTTATTGAAGTTTTTTTGTTTACTTATTTTATCATTGAATATAATTTATTTTATACTACATGCTTTGTTTATTAACGGTTTCATTTGCTCTAAAAATTTGATTTATTTTACTAGAATGATATTTCTATTTATTTGTTACTTTGCTGATACATAAACACATCTTTCATTTTCTTTCAGCAATACTCTTTACAAATATGAATATGAGTAAATAAATACTACATATAAGAGTATTGTAATACCCTAATTAATGAAAGAAATGATTTGTGCGGATAAATAAATTTTGTAAAATTGTTAGAAATAATATTAAAATAAGAATGGAAATAAATGATTCTCATACTTTAACCCAAAAGCCCCAACCAAGCACCCTTCATTGAAAGAAAGTTTGCGACTTTATGGTGGGGAAGAGAGGATGTTAAAGATGGGTTTCCTTGAATATCTTGGGACAATATTTTTAAGTCGAAGTGTAAAGGGGGGATGGGATTTCGCAAGATGGAAATGTTTAATAAAGTCTTACTTGCCAAACAAATTTGGAGAATAATTCAACAATTGAATTCCTTTGTTGCACGATTTTTTAAAGGGAGGTAGTTCCGACATTCAGATATCCTGAGAGTTGACTTAGGTTCCAATCCATCCTACGTTTGGCGTTCACTTCTTCGGAGCAAAAGCCTCCTCGAGCTAGGATTGATGTGGAAAGTAGGCACTAGTGAAGCTATTGGCAATTGGAAGGATGATTGGATACCAAGTCTGCATTCGGGGAGAATACAATCTCGGATTGGTGCCCCAACTGCGGTCAGTAATTATATTACCTCAAGTCTGCGGTGGAATGAACCACTGTTGCGTCAAAGTTTTCTGATTTTCGAGGTTAGCGCTATTCTCCAAATACCTTTAAGACCATCTCCAGCAATGCGCTGGAATGGCGTTTTTCTCTAAAAAAAAATTCCAGTAGTACGCCACATCTATGCACCACAATAGAGTATATTACTGTTCCCAAATAAATTGCGTTGAATCTAGCGCACGCCAAAGCTGCGCTACTTTTGCTTTTTTAATTTTTTTTATTTATTTTAATTGGTTTTAATATGTGATAACTTAGAATAATTTGTGTATTTGTATTGGGATGATATTTTTTATATTGTAGATAACTTAGAATAATTTATGTGATGACATATATAATTAAATTATTATTTTTACTTAATATTAAAAATCAATTATTATTGTATTCAATTAATGAAAAATAAATTAATATTATAGTTAATTAAAAAAAATCTCAATTAATTTAAAATATGTTATGAATTAAAATACTAAACATAAATTGAAAAGATAACATAAAATTACATAATAAAATGATGCAAACATTACAATATTGAGAACGATTACATGAAATTACTACAAATAGATAAAATTTAAAAATAAAACATCATAACATAATAACTATTAGATAAAAGCATACAATCATTAAAAAAATAGCATACAACTAATATATATTATAATATTCAGAAATACCACTTCCAGATCCCCCAAGATCTGTAAATTGTCCAAACATATGATACACGCTACTACTAGTGTTTGTTATGTGTGCTTGCCTCCTTTTCTGCATTATTACTTGTTGCTCAAACATCAATGGCGTACGACGTTCAGGATCCTCAATGGAGTTCGGATTGATATTCATAATTTTGTCATCTCTCACCTGTTGACGAATTCTATTTTTTTCTTGGTCTGCTTCAAGTTTTTTCTGTAGCATATCCATACCACGGTTCGATTTTTCAACTGAACTTTCAAGTAATCCCCGAAGTTTCTCATTCTCCTCTTTGATCGTTTGTAAGAAACTAGACATTTCTTCGCCTTGTTTCCTCTTTAGTTTAGACTTTTTGACCCCCTCTGGGCGCTGTGATGGAGAACCATCGCTGAAATTGTTATCTTCACTTAAATTAATAGTGAATGGAGGGGTGAAGTAGGAGACTCCATCATATTTTTTAAATCGAGATCCAAGAGACTCCACCATTTGTTTGAACCTGGGACTGCACAAACTCTTTAATAGTAGGCCAAACATGGTCGTATTTGAAACCTTCTTCACATCCTTTTATTGATATGAACATCTCATGTGCAAGTTGGTACTGCATAAGATATAAGCAAAGTTGAAGTTAAAAGATGTTGATATCTTAATAAAAGAAATGCAAATAAACACTACTTACGATATTTTGTTCATTTGCACCACTTGGATTTAGGAGTTCGACTTGTCGTAAACATCCATTGAACCTTTTGCAATCCTTGTGAATGAGTTGCATGTGGCATTGCACCGATCTTTTGGTACGATTGCTTATCTTCGAGTTTGACTTTTCAGTGTTGTATTTCTCAGCAATACGCTCCCAAAATCGTGCTATGGGCTGGTTATTGCCCACTATTGGATCCTGTGAGACATCAAGCCACATTTGAGCAAGGTGGACATCTTCAGCAAAAGTGTAGTTAAAAGAGCGATGTTTAGACATTTTGAGAGAATTATATATGAAATATAGAGAAGTGTGTGTGAAAATGTGGTGTATGTCATCTATATATAGGAAATTTTGGAATATAGGGATTGTGCTTTACTCCACTCACACTACTTTTTCAGAATTAAATCTACAACTGAGATTAAAATATTCGATTGTTATCAGTGGCTATCATTGAATGCACACGGATTGTGCTTTACTCCACCCACACTACTTTTTCAGAATTAAATCTACGGCTAAGATTAAGAGATTCGATTATTATCAGTGGCTATCATTGAATGCACACGGATTGTGCTTTACTCCACTCACACTACTTTTTCAGAATTAAATCTACGGCTGAGATTAAAAGATTCGATTGTTATCAGTGGCTATCATTGAATGCACACGGATTGTGCTTTACTCCACTCACACTACTTTTTCAGAATTAAATCTACGGCTGAGATTAAAAGATTCGATTGTTATCAGTGGCTATCATTGAATGCACACGGATTGTGCTTTACTCCACTCACACTACTTTTTTAGAATTAAATCTACGGCTGAGTTTAAAAGATTCGATTGTTATCAGTGACTATCATTGAATGCACACGGATTGTGCTTTACTCCACTCACACTACATTTTTAGAATTAAATCTACGGCTGAGATTAAAAGATTCGATTGTTATCGGTGTCTATCATTGAATGCACAAGGATTGTGCTTTACTCCACTCACACTACTTTTCAGAATTAAATCTACGGCTGAGATTAAAAGATTCGATTGTTATCGGTGGCTATCATTGAATGCACACGGATTGTGCTTTGCTCCACTATCACCACTTTGGACTATTATATAATGATCATACATTATAATTCGTTTTACCCCACTATCACCACTTTGTGCTTTACTCCAATATTACCATTTTGTGATTTACTCTACTATCACCACTTTCAATTAGCAATTTTATTATAAGCTTCATCATTTTTCTTCAAAAAAAAAATGAATTTCAATCATTTTGTTTCTTCAAGCTCAAGCTCATCCGACGATGAGTTTCAACCATTTTTTGTGAGTTTAGATTTAGAAAAATGAGTGATTGCACAACAAATATTAAAAAACAATGAGATATCTCAATTTTATGAAAATGTCAATCCCACTCATGGAGGCTCAGTTGCTGGTCGGAGAACAATTTATCGTGATCGAGAAGGTGCAGCTGCTAGACTCTTCAAAGATTATTTTTCTGAAAATCCAACGTTTAATGACGAGCATTTTCGTCGTCGGTTTCGAATGTCTCGTACTTTATTCCTCCATATTGTCAAAGTCGTAAAAGAGCATGATAATTATTTTATGCAGCGAAAGAACGCAGCTGGACAACTGTTGGGGAAATTATTTGCCCGGATCTATTCTGGATGAATATTTAAATACAAATTTAATTCTAACAATTATCACTAGCATGAATTAACCCATATTAATTCAAATAATAATTTCAACAACAAATCATGCATATAAACAATTCACGTAAATCCTACGCATGGGGAAATACTACGAGTTTACGTGAACATACCTCTTGGAATGACAATGGTCGTGTATGTGAAAACACACCAAAAGTCATTCCCAAGTATTCCCACGTCCTTGCTCGACAATCCGGTGGAAGGATACTCGCGAACAATTAACAAAAGGAAAAAAATAAACTTTGTTGCACCACTTTTGTGGATTTGCTAATTTTTTCAGCACATGAAATTGCACTTGGGAATGAAAGAATCATCCCCTATTTATAGATGGGTGATGGGTGATTTTTGGGGTAGAAAAACAATGTGGGAAAATCTTTTCTTGATCTCCAAGAAATCTTGAATATATCTCCTATATTCTTTTTCCCATAATTATAATATTCCACAAAAATCCCACCTCATCATATTATGGTGATTTTCGAAAATAAGAGGGACTAAGAATCCAAGATTTGGATCTTCTTGAATTTATGAGATATTCTTGTATTTCAAGAAATACATATCTTCCATAATATCTTTTCAAGAAAATCAAGAAAATCTTTCTTGCCCTTTATTCTTCAAAAATTTCGAAACACACTATATGAATAACCAAGTGGGAGATTTCTTGAATTTAATGAGATAATCTTGTATTCCAAGAATACATATCTTCATTCCATAACAAAATTCAAAGAAAATCTTTCTCTCATTTTATCCATAAATTTCGAAAATTACAAGGAAAAATAGGCAACAAAATCTATTTTATTTTTAAACACATTTTTCAGTTATTGGACTTTATCTTGGGCTACTTGGGGGGCCTTTAGGAGAATTAAGATTGGACCTTCCAATGGACCTTGAATTATCAATATTGAGCCACAATATTATTCAAGCCCATAAATATTAATTAATCCCACTACATAATTAATATTGCACTATCCATCTTAATCCATATTACAGTTAATATGGCTCCCTGTTATTATTTCCCGTGTTTAAGATTATCTAGCCCATTAATTAATCCAAGCCACTAAAATAGTTTTCCATTAATTAATATCTTTTATCCTTGGTAAAGGAACGGTTCAACATTATTATCCATACCGGAAACTAGTTCCACTTGCAAGATTTGGTATGATAAAACTTATGAACCTCCCAAGGGGGCAAATCGAACAAAGCGTGCATTTCTTGCACACGATTCTCCGTATTAAATCTTAGCAATCGCATGTGACCAATAATATTGCCCAAGATATAAGGTATTGAATCTCACTGATTCTCTTCCCATAATAAGTCAAAGCAATAGTTACTAACCACACACAATCCTATTTAAGGGACGAAGATTAAGAAACAACTAACCACTGAGGTCTAATTCTTCCTAGTTCAGTTCTGAAGAATTTATCCTCATGTAGGTCCTCTTCAATGCATCAGTCATGCACTAGTGTAATCTCTTGGTCAAGACAAACCAATCTGAGCCTTACACTACAACCTTTCACGATGGATTGTTCATTTCCATCTAGGTCGTGAATGGTGTACTTTTAGTTACAAGGAACTGTTAATTTAATCTTCTATGATCTTGGTATCACTAAATTAACTACAATGTAACACGTATTATTTAATGAAACAATTATGCAAAAGAAATATATGTAACATTCAATCATATTTAAAGAAACAAGGATAAACAATTTATTTCAAAGAATAAGTCCGAAATTCGATTAGTCTGATTATACAAAGTAAAAGCATACTTTCCAGTATAATCCCAATAATCTCCCACTTATACTCAAAGTCTGCTTTTAAGTATACATCAGCATGTCTCGTGTAGTACATGACAACTAATGCCATCTACACGAACCTAATAATGTCTCCCACTTATACTCAAAGCAGATTGGCAACGGTCTTGACACTCATTCCTTTCACATGTCTCTCGAATGTATTCAAAGGCAGACCCTTTGTGAATGGATAAGCTAGGTTGTCTTCTGACGCGATCTTTGCCACCTCTATATCTCTTCTCTTAACGATGTCTCGTATAAGATGGTATTTCCTTTCAATGTGTTTGCTGGCCTTGTGGGCTCTTGGTTCCCTTGAATTTGCAAATGCTCCGGCATTGTCACAATAAATGCAATTGGCTTGGCAAATTCTCAACCACATCCAAGTCCACTAGGAAGTTCTTGAGCTAAACCGCTTTTTTCACGCCTCGCATGACGACATATTCAGCTTCCATGGTAGAATTTGCGACGCATTTCTGTTTAACCCTTCTCCACGTCATGGCTCCTCCCCCCATGCAAAACACACTACCGGAGGTAGATTTTTTGGAATCTATGTCTGATTGGAAATTCGAGTCCGTGTAGCCGATGGGGATTAGACTATTTGACTGATAAACCAACATTCTATCTCGAGTTCTTTTCAGATACTTCAGAATGTTTTTAACAGCCGTCCAATGTTCCTTCCCGGGTTACTCTGATATCTTGCCACTATGCCAACGACAAAGTAGATATCCGGTCTCCTACACAACATTGCATACATAAGGCTTCCGACAGCCGAAGCATAAGGAATGTCTCTCATGTCATCTATCTCCTTTTGTGTCTTAGGGCACATTTTCTTGGATAGATGGATTCCATGCCTGAAAGGTATGAAGCCTTTCTTGGAATCCTGCATGTTGAATCATTTCAAGACAGTGTCTATGTATGAAGCTTGTGATAAGCCTATCATCATTTTCTTGCGATCTCGAGTGATCTTGATCCCAAGGATGTGTCCGGCTTCCCCTAAGTCCTTCATATCAAACTGTTTTGAAAGCCATGCCCTTACGTCTGATAACATCTTTACATCGTTTCCGATGAGCAGAATGTCATCTACGTACAATACTAAGAATACCAATGCAGTTCCGACACGCTTTTTATACACACAACTCTCAAACTCGTTTTGATCAAACCCGTAAGACTTTATAACATGATCAAAACATTGGTTCCAAGCTTTGGATGCCTGTTTGAGTCCGTAAATGGACTTCATGAGCTTACAAACAAGGTGTTCTTGGCCCTTTTCAATGAAACCTTGGGGTTGTTGCATATAGATTTCCTCATCAAAACTTCTGTTAAGGAAAGCTGTCTTGACATCCATTTGCCAGATTTCAAAATTGAGATGCGCAGCTATCGACAAGAGAATCCGGATGGACTTAAGCATTGCTACAGGTGAAAAGGTTTCCTCATAATCGATCCCTTCTTTCTGAGTATAACATTTCGCCACAAGCTTTGCCTTGAAGGTTTCCACCTTCCCATCTGGTCCCCTCTTTCTTTTGTATACCCACTTGCAACCAATATGTTTGACCCCATTAAGTGGTTCAACTAGCTCCCACACTCTGTTATGATCCATAGACCCCATTTCTGCTTTCATTGTCTTTTGCCAAGAAACCGCATCCTTATCTTGGATTGCCTCATCGTATGTCCAGGGTCTGATTCATCTTGTCCGGGAATCAAGTCCGAGGACTCTCCTACCCCCATGAATCTCTCGGACTGTCTCACAACCCTCCCACTACGACGAGGCTCCGATTGTGAAAGTGTGTCGTTTGGTATATCATCTTGTACAGTTGGCAATGAGGTTAGCCCCCTTAGCTCACTTAAGGTAATCTCACTTCTGGGTCTTCTTTCGTTCATATAGTCTTCCTCCAAAAATCTAAAGTGGCTGCTTATGACCACCTTTTGATCTTTGGGACCATAAAACATACACCATTTTGTTCCCTCGGGGTATCCTATAAACAACCTTAATTCTGATCGAGAATCCAATTTTCCGGCTTCCTTGTCCAACACGTAGGCCGGACACCCCCAAATTCTCATGTGTCTCATACTAGGCTTGCGCCCGGTCCACAATTCTTTGAGAGTTTTGGAAACCGATTTGGATGGCACCAAGTTCAGAATGTAAGCCGTTGTTTCCAAGGCATGACCCCAGAACGACTTGGGAAGATCCGCATAACACATCATTGATCTAACCATTTCCAAAAGAGTTCTGTTTCTTCGCTCTGCAACCCCGTTTTGTTGAGGGGTTCCGGGTGCAGTCAGCTGGGATGCAATCCCTTCATCCGACAAGTAGTTCAAAAACTCATCGCTGAGGTACTCGCCTCCACGATCAGATCGTAGAGACTTGATACGTTTTTCCCTATGATTCTCTGCTTGAGCCTTAAATTCTTTGAATTTCTCAAAGGTCTCAGATTTATGCTTCATAAGGAAAATATAACCGTACCTCGAGTAGTCATCAATAAAAGTGATGAAATACTCATAACCTCCTCTTGCCATGGTTGACATTGGACCACATACGTCTGTGTGAACGATTTCTAACACTTCTTTGGCTCTATTCCCCTTAGCTCTGAATGCCCTCTTGGTCATTTTACCCTTCAAACATGATTCGCAGGTTGGAATCGGTTCAACTTGGAGAGACTCCAATAGACCGACTTTCACCAACCTTTGGATCCTCTTTGGATTAATATGTCCCAATCTTAGATGCCATAGAAGTGTTTCGTTCACGTCTGATGAATGTTTTCTTTTACCGGAAATAGTTGATATGTTATAGGATGCATTTCGTGAGTGGTGTGCACAATTAATTGTATAGAGATTACTTGACAATGTTCCATGACAGATAAATTTATCATAAAGAGAAATGGTAACAACTTTATCAAAAGTAACCGAATATCCATCAAGGTAAAGTTTAGAAACTGAAATCAAGTTCTTTCTAAAATTCGGAACGTAAAGTACATCTCTTAAAATTAAAACTCTGTCTTCAAAAGACAGGTGCACTTCTCCCACTGCTTCAGCTGCCACTCTCGTAGCATCGCCAGTGTGATGAGGATCTCACTCCCACTAAGTTGTCGGGTCCGTTTGAACCCCTGTAAAGTGAAACATACATGATCAGTGGATCCCGTATCCACCACCCATAAATGGGAGGCATACGCCGCTAAGCAAGTTTCAACAACTAGTGCGTGAGAATTACCTTTCTTTCCAACCCTTTTGGGATTGGAACAGGCTGACCTTCAATGTCCCTTTTCACCGCACTTGAAGCATTTTGCTTTTGGTACTTTCTTGACACCCATCCAACTAGCTATCTTTCTCTTACTTTTCTTAGTGATGAGTTTGCTTTGGATCTGACCACTTTCCTTTTCTTGAGACTTGCCTTCCATTGGCCTAGATCTTGAGAAAAGCCTTTTGGTCACCAATGCTTCGTCTTTCTTTCCTAAATGCTTCTCTATTATCTCCAAGGCTTCTTGTAGAGTATCCATAGTAAACATGTGATCGCTCATCACAAAACTACAGTAAAACTCATCGAAACACCTTGGTAGAGTTAGGAAAAGAATTCGATTTGAGCCTCTTCACAATACTTAGTACAGAGATAAGCAAGTTTATCAAAATAGCGTTTTAAACTGAGAACATGCTCCCTTACGGGTATTCCCTCAGCCATTTTTAGCCTAGACACATCGCCGGTTTTAAACTGGTTGATCATGCGGTCTTTTGTTAAAAACATTTCCTCAAGACTTTGTATAATTTATGCATCAGACTCAACACCTTCATGAATGTGTCTCAAATCATCAGACAGTGAAGTCAAGATTACGCGTTTCATGGGTTCATTGGTCTGCTCCCAAATATTATACAAGTGCCTTTCCGCATCAGATTCATCAGTAGGCATACGGGGCTTGGGTACATCAAGAACCCAAAAATGTTCTTGTGCCGGAAGGACAAAACTCATATTCTGTTTCCAAACAACATAGTTATCTCCAGTTAATTGGTGTTCTTTGAGTGTATATAACAGTGGATTAAAAGGTTGCGACATGATGAACTGAAATAAATAATAATATGCATAAGCACAAGTATATCACAAAATTTGATCACATGTTTCATATTAAAATCTCCAAAAAAATATGAACATGCATCAGCCAACATCTCGAAACAGTTTAAATAAGCCACGTGGGGTGGGTCATTATTTAAACACATTCAAGCAGGTTACAAACAAGAACAATTACAAACCTTTAATATCCAGATTAATAGTTGGCTCCCACTTGACCAATATAAAATTGACAGGGACTTCGGGGAAGTATATGCATATCAATTTTATACCTAAGTAATAACCATGATTAAATACAGAATTATTATT
Organism: Stenogyne calaminthoides; assembly: GCA_037126765.1. NCBI lineage: Eukaryota > Viridiplantae > Streptophyta > Magnoliopsida > Lamiales > Lamiaceae > Stenogyne > Stenogyne calaminthoides. Next base: position 29,801,179 of record JBBCBC010000012.1, read on the forward strand.
TCACTTTGAACGAGCCTCGTGGGGAGGGTCATCGTCGCCACTAGTAATAATCCACAATCATCCGTTATGAATTTATTCATGTGAAAGCTATCTTTTGACCGTCCCGTGAGGGGGAACTTCTCCAAAAGAATTCACAAATAAATAAATCATGGAGGTCAATAATTAATTCAATTTTATTATCCGGAATAAAATTGTCAATTAATTATTTAAACATACTTAGTAATTTTCGAAAGTGAGATTTTTCAAAACATTTTCTCATGCATCGTAAATTTAAACACAATTTAAATAAGCATAAATAATGCATAAACATCAAGACAAAAATTAAACATATTGGGCACATTTATCCAATTGTCATGGTTAATTTTGTCATGTCTTGATTTTGAGAAATCGTCTTCATTGCCTTCATTGTTCGTCTCGAAAAAGCTCCCACTTGACCGTCTTAAAAAAAACGCCTTGTCACATACCGTCATCGATCCCAGCTCATGGCCTGGAAGGCTCACCTAGCACCTCGTGAAGGTCGATCTTGGTACCAGCTAAGGGAGGCCCAAAGCCACCACGCATGTCGCCTCGGCTTGTCGCGCCCGCGTCCTCCCACTCCGCTTGCCGCGCGTCGCCCTATCGCAGATGCCCGCGATCCGCCCGATGCGTGCCAGCGTCTCCCTTTGCATCGCCACAAAACTTTATTCGCACTTCCGGGCCGCCGCATCATCCGTCCCGGCGGATCCGCGCCGCCCCTTCGGCCCTTCTGCCTACGCCCCTCGAGCGTCAAGGCCATAGCGTCCTCGTCATCGCCACAGCGACTCCACTGCGTACGCCTCGCATGTTCGATCCCGGATCCGTCTTCTTCGTCTCCACCTCCATTTCCGATCCGGTTATAATTTATTTACAAAATAAATAAACCTAGATCTAGACTGGTCTATTACATTGATCAAATCAAACAAATACTAATCTACTAGTGGATTTTCTCACGAGGCAAAATGAATCCGAACGAATCGAATTAAAAAACCATAATTTATATGCATGCATAAATAAACACATTAAATTCCATGCAATTGGATACCTGCAAAAAAAATCTAGCAATTCTACTATCCAATTTCAAATTTAATGACAGTGAATTAAATTACAATTTAAAATTCAGAGCCCGAAACCGAGGCTCTGATACCAGTTGTTGGGGAATTATTTGCCCGGATCTATTCGCGATGAATATTTAAATACAAATTTAATTCTAACAATTATTACTAGCATGAATTAACCCATATTAATTCAAATAATAATTTCAACAACAAATCATGCATATAAACAATTCACGTAAATCCTACGCATGCGTAAATACTACGAGTTTACGTGAACGTACCTCTTGGAATGACAATGGTCTTGTATGTGAAAGCACACCAAAAGTCCTTCCCAAGTATTTCCACGTCCTTGCTCGACAATCCGGTGGAAGGATACTCACGAACAATTAACAAAAGGAAAAAATAAACTTTGTTGCACCACTTTTGTGGATTTGTTAATTTTTCCAGCACATGGAATTGCACTTGGGAATGAAAGAATCATCCCCTATTTATAGATGGGTGATGGGCGATTTTTGGGGTAGAAAAACAATGTGGGAAAATCTTTTCTTGATCTCCAAGAAATCTTGAATATATCTCCTATATTCTTTTTCCCATAATTATAATATTCCACAAAAATCCCACCTCATCATATTATGATGATTTTCGAAAATAAGAGGGACCAAGAATCCAAGATTTGGATCTTCTTGAATTTATGAGATATTCTTGTATTTCAAGAAATACATATCTTCCATAATATCTTTTCAAGAAAATCTTTCTTGCCCTTTATTCTTCAAAAATTTCGAAACACACTATATGAATAACCAAGTGGGAGATTTCTTGAATTTAATGAGATAATTTTGTATTCCAAGAATACATATCTTCATTCCATAACAAAATTCAAAGAAAATCTTTCTCTCATTTTATCCATAAATTTCGAAAATTACAAGGAAAAATAGGCAACAAAATCTATTTTATTTTTAAACACATTTTTCAGTTATTGGACTTTATCTTGGGCTACTTGGGGGGCCTTTAGGAGAATTAAGATTGGACCTTCCAATGGACCTTGAATTATCAATATTGAGCCACAATATTATTCAAGCCCATAAATATTAATTAATCCCACTACATAATTAATATTGCACTATCCATCTTAATCCATATTACAGTTAATATGGCTCCTCATTATTATTTCCCCGTGTTTAAGATTATCTAGCCCATTAATTAATTCAAGCCACCAAAATAGCTTTCCATTAATTAATATCTTTTATCCTTGGTAAAGGAAATCGGTTCAACATTATTATCCATACCGGAAACTAGTTCCACTTGCAAGATTTGGTATGATAAAACTTATGAACCTCCCAAGGGGGGCAAATCGAACAAAGCGTGCTTGCACACGATTCTCAGATTAAATCTTAGCAATCGCGTGTGACCAATAATATTGCCCAAGATATAAGGTATTGAATCTCACCGATTCTCTTCCCATAATAAGTCAAAGCAATAGTTACTAACCACACACAATCCTATTTAAGGGACGAAGATTAAGAAACAACTAACCAATCGAGGTCTAATTCTTCCTAGTTCATTTACAAGAATTTATCCTCATGTAGGTCCTCTTCAATGCATCAGTCATGCACTAGTGTAATCTCTTGGTCAAGACAAACCAATCTGAGCCTTACACTACAACCTTTCACGATGGATTGTTCATTTTCATCTAGGTCGTGAATGGTGTACTTTTAGTTACAAGGAACTGTTAATTTAATCTTCTGTGATCTTGGTATCACTAAATTAACTACAATGTAACACGTCTATTTAATTAATGAGCAGTTATCACAAGAAATATATGTAACATTCAATCATATTTAAAGCAACAGTGATAAACAATTTATTTCAGTAAATAAGTCCGAAATTCAGTTAGTCTGATTATACAAAGTAAAAGCATACTTTCCAGTATAATCCCAACAATAACTTGGTTTATCTACGCTCCAAAAAGTAATAGCTGCATTTCGAATGCTAGCATATGGTGTTCCAGCAGATGCAACAGATGAGTACATCAAACTTGGAGAGTCTACAGCAATTGAATGTCTGAAATATTTTTTTGTGCTGTCGTAGAGAAATTCGGAGAGGAATATTTGAGAACACCCACCCCAGCCGACGTTGCTAGACTCCTTCATATTGATAAGCAACGTGGCTTCCCAAGAATGTTAGGTAGTTTAGATTGTATGCACTAGAGGTGTAAAAATTATCCAACTGCATGGGCAGGACAATATTCCGGCCGAAGTGGATCTCCAACTATTATTCTTGAAGTTGTGGCTGATTATGATTTGTGGATATGGCATGCGTATTTCGGGATACCAAGATCCAACAATGATATTAATGTGTTGGAGACGTCTCATTTGTTCTCTAATCTTGCTAGAGGTATTGCTCCTCAGGCACATTATGTCATTCAAGCAAAGGAATACAACATGGGCTATTACTTAGCCGATGGTATATATCCCAAATGGGCAACACATGTCCAAACTATACATGAACCAAATGATCGTAAAAAAATATATTTTGCTATGAAACATGAATCATGCAGAAAAGATGTGGAACGAGCATTTGGAGTTCTCCAAATTCGATTTGCAATTGTGGCAAATCCAGTACGTTTTTGGAGTAAAAATTATTTGCATGATATAATATCTGCATGCATAATAATGCATAATATGATAGTCGAGGATGAACGTGACCTTGATGCTCCAATTGAAGAGGCACAAAAAGTGTCATCTCCGGATCTTGAATTTGTTAATAATGAACCTGATGATCAATTTCAAAATTTCCTTGGCAGGTTTAGACAAATTAGAGATGCAGAGGCTCATTTCGCACTCCGCAATGCACTAATTGATCATTTGTGGGAAGAATATTCCAACACTGAGTAATCAATGTCTATTGTATTGTAATTTATATTTTAGTTGTAATTTAAGTTATCATTGTAATTTAGAATTTTTGTTCTAATATTATGTTGAATTTTCAATTTTGATTTGCTCAACAATTTTATCAATTTTATATTTTTTATTTAAATTTAAATATAAAAATTAATTTATATTAGAAATAAGTGTACAAATACATTATAAATATAGATAATTATATATAACATAAAAAAATATAAAATAAAGAATCTTTATAGAATATTCCATTTTAGTGCAAAAAGTAGTGCAAACTGCTGGAGATTTTGTGTTGGCTCTAGAATAGAGTAGTGCTGAATTGACTCCAGAGTAGAGTCAACTGCTGTAGATGGTCTAAGTGATGTATAGGGTGATGATTCTCTATTTTGACGCTTTGAGAGCCATGATGCGTATTCTATGAAGTCTGTGTACCAACTTGGATTGCGGTTACTTGATAGCCATCCACATTCTTCTTCCCAACACGATGAGGCACGATGGAAATTTATATGGAGTATGAACGTCCCGCCAAAGGTAATAGTTTTTGCTTGGCAAGTATTTTTTAATTCAATAGTTATCCCAGATTACATGCAGAAAAGACACATTTCTTCCTCCTTGGTATGTTATTTATGCAATATCGAATTAAGGATCATGTTGCATTGTTTGGTCCATTGCAACCGCAGTAAGGAATTCTGAAAAATGACACCTTTTTGGGAGATATTACGCCCATTAAAGGGACAGTATTTTCGTGATGCTAGTAAATTTGTCAATGGTAGCTTTGGAACATCTGAGTTTGAGATTTACATATATAGTTGTTGGTGTGGGGTTGTATAACTAAATACAAATTTGGGAGGGGGGGGACGCAGAATGGAAGGCGCCGTCATTCACATGGGTCCGAGCATATATTGTCGAATTCCAGGCAACGAGAGAGGCTATGCAAATACCAACCTACGTAGTTAAATACAAGGCACATGAGTCAGGTTGGACTAGGCCACCGCAGAATGAGTTACGACTATATGTGGATGCAACAGTTCATGAGGACGAGAGACGGATGGGTGTAGGTTTTGTTCTACGAGATCACAAAGGACGACTCAAGGTGGCAGCCGCCCACACCTTACAATGGTCGGGAACCAGGGGCGGAGGCACCCTATGCCCAAGGGGGGCTATGCCCCCCCACCCCAACACCATATATATAAACACACATAATATTATATCAGTTTGATTTTTTTAAGGTACATATAAAATATTATGGCTAATAACAAAGTTTAGAGTAGGTCTACGATGAAACTTGTTCATAGTATGAAATTTATATCACTACACATACAAACTAATACCACTACGTTTATCAACTGATAGCATTACACTTTAGAAACTGAGATCATAACATTAAATACTATAGGCATTAGTTTACAAGAATAGTGGTATCAATTTATAAGTGTAATGGTATGAGTTTCATACTATGAACAAGTTTCACAAAAGAGTTTGTGCAGAGTTCAATATACATGAATTATGTGTTTCTCTCGTCTTCTTTTTATATTTCTATAATTCATGTTCTTGAATATTCTTAAATACTAAAAGTTTTCATTGATATGAAGTATAAGCATTGTTTTATAGAAGAAATATTTGTGTATTATGAATACCAAAACAAGTTAATAATATTTATGTATTTTGATATAAATATTTTTTAAAATTTCTTATCAATCACGGTAATATTTTTAGCGTTAAATTTTATTTTCGACTGTTGGCCCCCTAGTCTCAAGTCCTAGCTCACGCCCCGTCGGAAATCGTGGTAGCGGCAGAGTCAAAAGCCTTACACAACGCCTTACAGTTTTGCGCTAATATTGGTTACGATGGGATACACATCTATTTGGATGCTTTGTTGACCGTATAGGCAGTCATGGGGCGACAAAAAATATCTGACTTCAATTGGCGACATAGTGTAGGATGTATAGCGAAAATGAAAACATGGAAACTTTATTAAGTTACAACATGTTCCTAGAAAGTTAAATCGTTTAGCGAATAAGTTAGCTCATTTCGCTTTTTATTCGGCTCAGCAATCCATCTGTGTTGAGACCGATTTTCCGACTGGAAATGTTTTTTTTTCTCTCTTTCTTATACGAATAGGCCCAACAACTTGAAGAAAGAGTTGGGCTTCATAACAGTAAATACGCTAACGCGCAATTCATTATAATTAAACTAGTTTATTCAATCAATTTATTTCTTAGTTATTTAATTAAAATGTTACGTAAAGATTTGTGGATAATAAATAATTTCATAATAAAAATTTGTCATTTGAAATACATATTTCAAGTTGAAGAAGATTCTGTAGAAATGAAATGATGTCACATAACATTAACATGTTTCAGATAATCATTTTACTATCTGATGCACGTAGTTTGGAACAATTGAATTCCTCCGTTATAATAATATTTTATGTATTATCTTATATCTTTATTTTATTTTATTGTAAAAACGCTATATGTAAAATAAATGATATTATCAAGCAGATTATCATCTAAAAAAATGTACAGCTATTAAAATATATCGTGCAAGAGGTTGGTCGCATTAACTATTTTAATAGGACCAATATAATAATGAAACATATAGTACTGTTAGTCTGTTACCCTTACCCAATATTATTACCTAAACTAAATGACACAAATTTTCTCTAAGGGAGAGACAATCCACTACAAAGTCACTAATAAAAGTATTCTAAGATAAATGACAAAAAAAAAAAAAGTGACTCTAAGGACAAAAAAGTGGTCAAAAAGTCTAAGTTGCCCTTCTGCCAAATTTTCTGTACTTCTGACACGTTTCTGCACTTCTGACTCATTTTAACTTTTTTGTATTTTAAAATTTTAAAAGTTCAAAATTTTTAATTTACTGAAATAATTAAATTATTAATTAATACAAAATTTTAAATTTCAACACCATAATAATTTTAGTGATTTAGTAATTTTAAATTTATGCACTTTTCGATCAATTTTATGGTGCATTTTTAAAAAAAAAAATTGTATTTTGGATCAATTTTTAAAAAATTGTATTTTGAAGTCCAAAAAATATGCAATTTTCAGAAAATATTTTTTTAAAAAATTATGCATTTTAATTTGGAAGTGAATTTTTTTTGTATTTTATGTACTTCTAGGCAATTTTTAGAATGCATTTTTTTAAATTTATACACTTGTGAGTTAATTTTGGAGTGCATTTTTTCGTATTTTGTGTACTTCTAGGCAAATTTTGGAGTGCCTTTTTTTCAATTTTTAGAGTGCATTTTTTTAAATTTATGCACTTGTGAGCCAATTTTGGAGTACATTTTTTTGTATTTTGTGTACTTCTAGGCAATTTTTTAAGTGTATTTTTTTAAAAAAAAAATGTATTTTGAGCTAATTTTGAAGTGCATTTTTTAAAAAAAAAAAAATGTATTTTGGACCCTAAGTGCATTTTACAGAAATTGTATTTTCTCTATAAAAAACTAAAAATTAGCAAAAATACATCTTAAAAATTACCAAAAAATTACATCCCTAATCTACAAAAATACATCTTAAAAATCACCAAAAAATTACAGATCGCTTAAAAATTAATCTGCAAAAATAAACAAGCACACATAATCTAATTAACACCTAATCTGCAAAAAAAATAAACAGATTAAAAATACACAAAAATCAACACCCGATCTACAGAAATCCTAATAAACAAAATACACTGAGAAAATTTGATAAACTAATTAACACCTATCTGCACTCAAAATCAAGCTTTGAAATCTGTAATCGCTCCTCAAAATTCTCCTATTAGGTCGGATTTCAACCCCATCTGACCCGGATTCATTCTTCTGCAAAAATCATGGTGTCTACATTCTCAGATCTACAAAAATACAGAAAAATAAAAACAAAATAAATAAAAAACATAAAAAACGCTTACCATGGTCGCGCTGGCTCGCTCACCACCACCACCAATTGCGTCCACCAGACCATCACAAGACCCTTTTCCACCGTCATACAATACTTCCACCGGGCGCTTTCACCACGCCAAGGCCCCTCCCCGAAAAACCAGATCCACAGACGCCCAAATCGCACCAATTTAAACAACCCAAATCCGTCACCAAACAACCTAGATCCGACAAACCCACACGGCCTCCGGCTGCCGCCTCCACGTACCACCACAAACCACCGCAACCGCCCAAAATCCGCACCAACAGCCTTCCGCCAAGAAACACAACACAGATCCGCCCCACCGCCACCAAACACCACCGAAACCTCCGCCTCCCACGCTGCTTCCACCACCGCGCGATCTCAACCAAAAACCTAACGCGACTTCCACCGGAATCGCCAGACCGGCCTCCACGCCTCCATTCTAATTGGCTGTAATCACCGAGTCCAATCGGGGGGGTTTCTGGGAGAGAGAGAGAGACGACGGGTGGATGGTTTCTGAGAGAGAGAGGGAGGCGACGGTTTAGAGAGAGAGAGAGAAGAGGCTCGATGAGAGATAAATGAAATCTGAAAATGAGGGATGAGAGAGATTGAGCGTGTAATTAGGGTTTTTTTTTTTTTTTGTGGAACAAATATCGATATGCAGATTTGCCTAGTTTGATTCAAGAAATGATATCGATAATCATCTATGAGAGAAAGGGTAATATAAAAGTGCAATTTACTAACAATAATAATATAAAAAATATAACATGTACATTTAAAATGTAGAAAAGGGTAAAATTGGTACATTTTGTAGTGGATTGTCACTACATTTTTCTTTTGTACCTTAGAATATTTTCCACTCAAAATATGTAGTGAAGTGTCTTTATTTCATTTTCTCTACCAAAATAGCATGAATTAGTACACCAATTAATTTCATAGACCCTTATGTCCAATTTATATTTGGCTAAGAGAATTTTGCAAATTCATTTGAATAGTGTTATTTTAAAAGTTGATTGATTCTTTTAAAAGAAACAATGCTTTTAGGGATAGAGTAGTATTTAAAAATACCCCCTAAGTCTTGTATGTATTTAAGTACACCGTGCACAATTTCGTCCATGCTGGGGTGCTGGGCACTCCTCCTGCTGACACATGACACTATCTCCATTTTCTTTTAATTGCTGTTTTTTTTTCTACTTAAATTAAATTAGCAGTAAAATCATATTATAATTAAATTAGCAGCTTCCATGACAACCCTTTAGTATGTATATTAATGTGACATGCCTTTAATTTTTTTTTACTTAGCTTAATTACTGAGTTTTAAAAATTATTGTAAAATATTTTAACATGATACACTCTTGTTAAAATTAATTTCAGTTTCCTATTACTGTTTTTATTTTACTTCATTTTTTAATTGAGGCACTCTTGGGTAAGACCGTATCACGGTTAGATGGAGTGTAATTTGGACATTGATGTTTTAACACTTTGGAAGGGGTGAATGTTAATTGTACTAAGTTGTACTGTGTCTCATACGAGTTTTTATCTTTTTAATATATATTGAAATAAATAAAACCTACAAAGATATGAGATTTTTCGTGAGTTAATCTCAAGATGAGATAAAATAAAATTTGAGAATGATGGTTTATTATTTTGGAACGGAAGACTGACAAATCTATGTTTCTACAATTTTAGTTTAAAAAACAAAAATACAAAAATCATATATTTCACGAAAAAACTCGTATCTTTGTAGGTTTTATTTATTTCAATATATGTTAAAAAATGAACTAAAAAAAAAGATACACTTGCATAAGACCGTCTCACGATGAGACGAGACATAAATTGGGCATTGTTGGGATATTTTAGTTTTGATTATTTATGCCAAAACATTATGTAATTGTCAACTTGTATTATTTAAGTTCATTTCTACAGGTAACAAGTTGAGGGGGAACTGATCTGAAGTCTCCTAAGAAAATAGGTATGAAAACAAGTGGCCTGAATGAAAAATAGGTCTGAATGGAAAATAGGCCTGGGGAAAAGTGGCCTGAATGGAAGAAGGCTGAGTCCAAGATTGCTGAATGTCAGAATGGCCTGAATGTTGAAATGTTGGAATCCTGAATGCTGCAGAATGCTGACGTGGACCAATTAGAGGTGGTCAACAAGCCTGACAAAAAGATACAGAAATTGCAGAATAGTATGGATCTGAATGTGACTTTCTCCAACTGTAACATTCAAATCCACACTATAAATACAAGCTCTTCCATCATTTTAAGTGTGGAAAAATGCTATCAAGCTAAGAGACATATCCTCAAGCATTCACACCATAGAACACAAAGCAAGAGATATACAAATACATCCACCAGTGTTCTAGTTTTTATCTAAGCAAATAATGTTATATCCTAAGCTTAGAGAGATTTTCTCAACCTTAGCATAAAGGCTAAACTATTGTAAGGGAAAATCTCAACCTAATTGACGACAACACCAAACACAAACCCTTTATTGAGAGAGAATTAGTGGTTAAGTGAGGTAGTTGAGAGGCGATCCCGTGAGGGAGATAAGTCCAATTTAGAGGCGATCCCGAAAGGGAGATAAGTCCAGTTGAGAGGCAATCCCGTGGAGGGAGATAAGTCCAGTTGAGTACTAGGACTCATGTTTCCTAGGGATCAAATTACCTTAGAGAGTTAATTTGGTCAGTGTCCCTTGACACTCTAAACCAAGCGAATTCCAAGTGTTTAAGAAATTCCCCTGCGAATTAGGGAGAGTGAACGTATGAGCTTGAGTCTCCGAACCACTATACTTTGTTGTGTTTTTATTGTTTTATGTTCTTGTCATGTGCAAATGTTTACTAACAAGCAAAACAATTCTATGAGAAAAATAATTTTTTTTAATCACCATTCCCCCCTCCCCTTTTCATAAAATTAAATTATTTTTTCGAGACCAACAGGCATTGACGCTTTTACACTTTGTGATGAATGAGTGTAATTTGTGTTAGATTGTACCACCTCTCATGCATGAGATCGTCTCATATGAGTTTATCAAATATAAATAATAATACGAAACTGAAATTAATTAAATTTTTTTTGAAAGGTGAAACTGAAATTAATTTTAACAAGAGTGTATCATGTCAAAATATTATACAAAAAAATTTAAAATTCAGTAATTAAGCTAAGTAAAAAAAAAATAAAGGCGCGTCACATATTAATATACATATTAAAGGCTTGTCATGGAAGCTGCTAATTTAATTATGATATGATTTTACTGCCAATTTTATTTAAATATTAAAAAAATAGCAATTAAAAGAAAATGGGGATAGTGCCATGTGTCAGCAGGGGTTGCCCCCAGCATGGACTTACCCCGTGCACTCATAGTGTACTTTGAAATTATGCAACTTGTCATACTAAAAGATATAATTTGTTTACACTAAATCGTGCAATTGTTAATATGAAAAAATAATTGCACGGTTCAATATAAATAAATTATATTTTTTAATATAATATTTATATAATTATAAAATACATTATGAACATACAGTGAACTTGAAAATTAGATACACATAAGACTCACTCTTTATATTTATTCTCATGTCCTATGTCAACTTTCTCATTTTGTTTGCAAGCTTGGTATAATCACTCCTGGAGTACGTTAGTGAATGAATTTGGGTGAATTTGATGAATAATAAAAAGTGTGTGAATTATGTATATCAGTTTATGTTGAAAGCTTGGAATTTTGTAAAATTTAACATCGAAGTACTCTCTCCATTGTAATATAATGGTTTCCTTTTAACTTTACGCAGATTAATGAAAATTGTTTATTTTGATTAAAATTCTAAATTTACCTATAAAGTTTTTTATATACTTTTATTTATTGAATACAAAATATAAAAAACAATGATGTTTAATTGAAATGTGTATTTTTTTAAAAGCAATCCAAATGTTTATTAAATAGAGACATTTTAAATAATTTACATTCTTCCATAAAGAAGTAGGACTATATTATGGGACAAACCACAAAAAAATAGTAGATCATCATCTTGGGATGGAAGGAGTATTCTAAAAGTATGTGATATGTAAAGTAAAAAAGGGAGATATATAAAATTAAAGAACACAAATTTGTTGACCGAAGAGGGCATTACAAAAGCATGTAGGCTTATTAATATTTTTTGTGGTAAGAAATACAATAAATCAAATTAATATTTGTACCCAAAATTGGGTCAAAATTCTTAAGACTCATTCAACTTGAATACTGATTTAAAAGTCTCAAAGATTTATGAGATGTGAAGCAGTTAATCAGACTTTATAATCCAACAATTTCAAACTGGCTCCAAATGTAATTTGTCACTTACATCTTGTTGATAACTCTCACTGATAGTACTTTTAAGCCTTTATCTCAACTTTTAAGGCCAAATTTTGTATCTCAATTTTCAAGATCAATTGAAATTATGTATAACTTAAACTTATCTAAGATCACAATCTTAATTAACATATCAGCAGAAGCCTCTCTTCATCGGATCTAAACTTCTACTTCTTTTAAGATTACAACCTTAATGAAAGTGTTGCTCTACATTTTTAAGTTTAAATTACTTTCCAAATCCAAATGATGACATCTAGTGAAGCAAAAGTAGCTAATCAAATGGATCAATACAATAGGCCATTTTCGAAAATGGCGGATAATTCAACGGGTCCGGTTATATGCACCCCCAACTTTAGGAGATACACTCCCCCGATTAATTCACCCACTCAATTTTATAGAAATTAGTAGATATCATACACACCTCGTGAACTACCTATTACACCCTTCATCTCTCCACTTTTTCTTCCACACTGTTCTTGCACCCCACAGTGGCACAGTCTCTACACCCGCCGCCGTACATCCCACCACCCATGCCATTGTCGCCGCCGTCCCGCGCCACCCCTTCCCCGCCCCCATTAACAGCGCCGTCCTCACCGCTTCTGCCAACACCTATTTGAAAATCAAATTGTCAGAACCGTCGTCCGTTGCCGCTACAACAAAAATGGTGTCGTTGCTACGGCGTCTCACCTCCTTGCTCATGCCAAATTGCCGAAAGCCTAGACAGCAATTGCAGCAACAGAATAATAACAACGTCAATAGTAGTAGCAATAATAGCAATCTAATAGGAGTATCGAATTTCTAGGGTTTGTTGAGGAATCCTTGTGTCTAGGATTAATCAGATGCAGCATATTAGTAATATTAATTATCAATTAGAAATGATGAGGCAACAGCAGCAGGACACTGGAATTTATGGGCAGATGAATTTTGGTGGAATAGTTCCAACACTGCATCAGAACAATAATGCTAGTGTCAATAATGCTAAAGAACAACCAGCTAGTAATGCAGCAGAACAACAAATGGGGGCACCAAGGTCAGTTGCATCAGCAGCTGCTGCTAATCAGTTTAATTTGCAAAATCAAAATTTGATTTCGTATGGAGTTCAACAAATCAGTGTTTTATGGTTTTATTGGGGGATGGGGTGGGGGAGAGAGAAGACTTGCATGTGTATGCTGTGATTTTTTTTTATGAAGCATTTACATGATCTATTGTTTAACATGGTCACAAGGTGATTTCTGCTTGATATGCAGGATAGTAATTACATTAGTGTTGTTTTGCTTGGCAAATTTGGCCTGGACGTATGCATTGATTCCTTCAATATCTGAATGGTTGTTAAATTGCTACTTCCAGAAAAGGATTAAAGTTGTTGATTGACCAGCTTTGAAATGTTAATTGGCTTTTAGCATTAATTACTTCGTGTTTGCTGGTGTGTTTTCTAGGATTTTTTGTTTATTGATTGTGTTTCAAATGTTGCTTACGGTCATGGATAACTGAGGATGGTTAGTGGTTATAACGATGTTTGATTTGTATTGGTCTTATATGCTCATTGATTCTTCCAATTTATGTAGGTTTTATCCATTTGAGAAGTTCTTTTGGGTTATGAGTTTCTGAACCAGCTAATATTTTTTTGAGTTTAGCCACGCAAAATGGATTCATTCAAGCATCTCAGTTCCATCCAGGTAATTCTCCTGGGCAGTCCTTGGCAGGAGAGCGAGCAAAATGCACTCAATCTGACTCTCCACTTAGAGAAAATAGGGATGAGACAAAGCCAACTGAGGCAGCAGCTTTCACTGCAAAATGTACTTACTGGTAGTCAGGTATAAATCATCTTATTTAATCTTCGAGGGCAATATATTGTTAAACTGAAATGAAGCAGGCATGGACTGCCCATGTTAACAATGCATCAGCTATTTGGTTAATGTGTGTGGCTGTCATGTGTCTATAGTGACAGAGTTATTGTTTTATACCATCCTCGGATCTCAGTAGGAGATTTTGAGTAATAAAGTTTTGGGTTTCCTTTTCAGGAAGTGATGCATGACTTTTTAATGCGACCACTATAAGATTTTATGTGATACTTCTTTTTCTTATTCCTTTTAAGTGGTGTGATTTTAGATTCATCGGTTATTCACCTTCTTTTCACTTCCATGTATTATAGTTTACTTTTTCATGAATATATATGTCCAGCAGACTATATATTACTGTGCCCCTTAAAATATTTTCCATACTCGATTTCTTGTAGGATCTAAGAAGAAGTATCTTGTTTTGCCTTTTGCTCCTTTGTTCTTGCACTATTATTTGTATGAAAATAAATATAATACTAGTCAGGCTCATTAATTTTTTTCCGATTTGAGCGATGGCTATCCCATGCTTTCTTTTAGTTTGAAGTAACTCAGGAAGGGCTAATTCAAGCCCATCTATTTTTTACATCTTTTCTTTCAGTTAGGAGGAACTTTTTTCTTATCATAAATATTTCTAAACTACTACTACAATGTTCTTTCATGATTTCTCTAATTTTCAACTCAGAGGGTGTTTCAACAATTTCATGTGCAAGAAATAGCTAAAATGACAAACCACAAACTTCTGTTCTTGCTCAAGAAACCTCGTGTTGCTTTTTTTCCTGTATGTTCTGCTCAGCATTGAGGGATTTTGTTTCACTTCCCATCATTACACTTTAATATGTGAAGTAATGATAGATGATATAGCCGTTCAATTTTAGTCCACCTTGTTTTTTCATGGTTAGCCGTTTTTGCTATGTGAAATTGTTGCTCTGTAGTGCAAAATCTGCTTTGAAGTTTATATTGAACATTTAGAACTGAGTTTTATTTTTCAATATAGGAGACGGTTCGATCTGCCAAAGCTGAATTGTTAAGTACTGGAGTAATCAAATTCTTTCTCCTGAATTGAGATGTAAGTAAATGCTGTGTGTTGTTATATACAGACAATGAAGGGTACTCTGTTTTTGGCCTTTTCTTATAGCAACCATGATGATTTCCTTGGGAGGAAACTTGTTAATGTGATTTATCTGATATCTAGTGATTGGTGGAAACTCTAAATTGGAATCTTTAGTTTTTTAACTTGGAGTATAATTAATTGTCCTTAATTTAAATCGTGACATTTTCAATAAGTTCCAGTTTCTTGGTTTGTAACATGTAATTTTATATTTAGCTAGTACTTTCACGTGTTATTAGTAAGTTCTCAACTATGTCTCTGTTGGACCAACAATTGTTGATAATACTAACTCTAAGTGGTCCTGATTGATACCATTTGTGTTTAATAGGTTCTTTAACTTCCCATTCTCTGCCTTAAAAAAAATGGATTCCTAATTCTCATGCCTTAGCCCAGCCATTTATTCTACAGTGCAGTAAAGTTGTCTTCAAGCCAGAAAGTTAGTCCCTAAACATCAGTTCAAATTGACATACCTCAAGGACTGCATGAATCGTGATCTTGTGTTGCTAGTAGTAAGAAAGTACTGAAATTATTCATGATTTCAGGGACTTATATTCAATAGATGACGACAGAATATACTATAGTAGGCATAGATATTTACCCCCTAAATATGGAAATTGTAAATTTCAGATGTCAAGAGGAAGCATCTTCAATGCACTTAGTTTTTATATGGTAAGGTTCAGTTGCATAACATCTGGTTCTCTATATTTCAGCACTACTCGTAATGAGCTATAGTGTATTTCTATTTCCATATGTGTTGTGGAAAAAACGCTCTAAAGGTTTATTTATTTTATGTTTGTTGGGGGTAGCCTGCCCCAATTATATGGGATTAAATGATCGATTTGTTTTGTTTGTTTGTTACGGGGAATGAAACAAGTATTCTAGAGTAATTCTTCATATGTGTAAATTTATTATAATTCTTAATATAAAATTCCTTGACGAATAAGGTATGTTTGGACGACACTTCCTCCTGGGCGGTCTTCCTTTCCAAATTCCCCTCCCAAACCAGAACCAAAAATGCATTCACATATTTGAATGCCTTTATTACTAATGCAGCGCCATTTTCAGTACAATCTTTTAAGATCTTCTCCCTAGATACCCAAAGCTTTCGGCACATTCCTTAAGGGGTACATTGCATATATAAATTGTTAGGGAATTAATATTAAGGAATAGATTCCAAACCTCTCTACAAGCTCGAGCTTTTCGATGAGATGGAATTTATTCATGGTATTAGAGCCTTTGGCTCACGCCCACGTTGTAGGTTTAAAAGTCCGCAGGAAGCAACGCCACCCATATTAAATAGTCCACTCGATGGGCCTCTTCCCCAGAGGGTAGCGTCGAGAATTCAGCCCACGAGTGAGGGGGAAGTGTTTGGGAATTAATATAAATAGATTCCACACCTCTCTACAAGCTCGAGCTTTAGATGAGATGAAGTTCTTTCATAAATCATGAAGCAAAATATTAATGTCCCAACAGAAATATGGTTGATTTTCCTGATCCTATATGAACACCTTGTAATTATTTACAGATTATGTGTAGCCTACTTTCTTTTCTTGGAACACTTTATCAGAATTTATGGGTCTGCCCTTCATTTATGATGTCAATCTGTTGGAATTTGGCAAAATAAAAGTTCAGTTTTGCTTGCTCTCTTTTGTACTGGTCTACCTTTCCGTGTATGGGCGGGATTTACCACTAAGTCAAAAAGTAATAATAAATGCAGGGCGGTATTAATTTGACGTCATTTATGAACACTCAGAATGCTATATCTTAGCAGCAGTGGTTAAAGCAAATGCCAGCCATATCCTCCCCCAATTCATCTTCACTTCGTCTTCTCCACAACAGCAGTCACCAAGAATGGTGGGCCTCGGAGATAAAAAATCTGTCAGTTTGACTGGATCAGAGCCAGATGCTACTGCATTGGGGATAACTACGCCAGGCGGAAGTTCAAGCCAAGGAGCAGAAGCCAGCAATCAACTTCTCGGAAAGAGAAAGATACAGGATCTAGTATCACAGGTTCCTAGATTTACTTTTTAAATTATTATTATTGCTATTTTCGTATCTTTGGACTTCAATTATGTGACATGCAAAACAATCAAGATGTGGAGGTTATATAGTATGGATAAGTTTGAATTTCTCATATCTAATATTAATGAATCAGGATTGGATTTGGGCGTGAATCAAAATAATACTCCCTGCATACCGCTAAGATGGGTTTCCTTCTACTTTCGTGTGTCCCAAATTATAGGCTTATTTCTTTGTTAAAGTCGTTAATTGTTCTCCAATTGACCAAAATGACCTTATTTGACACAGTTTTAAGAAAATCTCAATAAACATTAAACTTTTTTGTCATCTTGTGCAAGGGTAAAATAGGAAGAATGTAGGAAAAAATTACAAATTCCAGTATAATTTAATGTCTTCTTAATCTGTGTGAAAATTCGTCTAAGCCTATCTTAGTGGTATGGATGGAGTATCAACCATATTATCTATTTGATGTATTTCATAATGGGCACTAGATATGAAGAGTGAAGAACGTTTGTATGTTGCAGTTGGGTGTAAATGGAAAACTGGATCCTCGAGTCGAAGACCTTCTTTTAGAGATCGCCGATGACTTTATTTATTCGGTGAGGCTCACTGATCCCTGTATAAGCATCTTCGGTGTTAGAGTTTTTCTTTCTTCTTTTTATTTTTTAATTTTGTTTTTTTAATGCTGCTGTGGTTCATATTTGTAATTTCCTAATCTCTTATGATGTTTAAAGTTATTTAAAGTTTGTGGACTTGTATTTTTGGTGATACTAAACCATTTTGGTAAAATATTTAGAGTGGCTTCTGTATGCCAGATACCTATTATTTTTCCTAAATCTTCTTTATTCTAGTGTTTAAATTATTTATTCCTTTCCAATTTTTTATTTTTTTTGGGTGGGGAAAGGTTGCACCAACTTTGAGTGTTTTCATCCTGTTAGAGTTGTTACCCCTAATAACTTAGAATTTTGCATTGCATATTTATTCAACATATAAGGATTGATTACTTATAATAATCAGCTCTGACTTGCTATATTGTCTTCTGTAGTTATTTCTTTAGTTGGACCCTTGACCCTTTCCCCCCAAAAAAAAAAAAAAACCGTTGGCTAGGTTTGCAGATATTTTTCACTGTCAGCCAAATAGTGACTCAAAGATGACACTCTTATCTTTCTGAATAGGTGTTGTGCTTAGAATGGTAAAGCATTGCTTCTTTCTAGTTAATTTTTGTGGCAGTTGCTTATTCCCTTGAAGTAGTTGCACATGCATATATGATATAGCAATACTTGATTGATGATAGTCTTGCTTAAGCATTAATTACACTATTTTTTTAACCTATTCCTGTTATATAATGTAGGTTACTTCATTTGCATGCACACTGGCAAAGCATCGCAAATCATCAACTGTGGAAGCGAAAGATGTATTGCTGCACCTAGGTTGGTGCTGAATGCAGTGTTCTTTTCTGATAGATGTTTTATGTATAATGTATGACATTTAACTGTTAAAACAACCCTCCAATTCAGACAACCCAAGTTTTTAAAAATTGAAATACCAATACTTTTTCATTTCTCTTTTAAAATTATGCTCTCACACAGAAGATCTGGATTATATAGCTACCACATACATTTTTCAGATTTAAAATTTGAATTCTACCTAATGAAATTGGCAATAGACTAAATTCTTTTCCAATTTAAATATGAATTGAGAAGCATAACTTGACTATATTGCAGGATTTTCTAACCCACTGCAATGTCTTTCAGCAAAAAATGAATCCCTTCTCTTATTTTTGTTTGGATTAAGCTCACCGAATGACTATTTGCAGAGAAAAACTGGAAGTTGAATATTCCTGGGTTCTCAAGTGAGGAAAAGAAACACCCAGACCATGTAAGCTTATTTTTTTCTTTCAGAGTTCTGTTTAGTTTTCTAATATTTAGTCATAAATGAAGATATAAAATCATCTTTTGTTACTTCGACTCATTCAAATCCATTAAGTACTATGTATTACAAGTTCTGGATAAGGTTAATCTAGTACTATTATTTAATTTTTGCATCAATAGTGCATCTAGAAATTAAATTTTCAAACATTATGTATTCCAAATTCAAAAGTTATATGAATTTGCCACTTTAATTATTGTCACTCCATCCCAGTCACTGGAGGCATACAACTTTATAATGATGGAAATAGTAGGATGTAAATAATCACACGAGATAAAAAAAAAAAAAAAAAAAATGAGCTACATATAAAAGTGCTCATCTGTATATGTTAATGATTTTTTTGCACAGGGGATGGATCCTGTAAAATATGAGGCAAATAGCTCGGCTTCACAGATGGTAGAGCCTGTACAATCTGAGACAAATAGCACTGCTAAGCAGATGGTCGACCAAGTTGGTTCAAACACTAAGTTAAGGATTGGTCCAAGTTCAGAGCAGTTGGTTTCAGAATCTGCTGTACCCCAGATGCTGCAGCAGAATCCCGAACTCTGATAGGTATCAGTTCCCCTTTTTTAGCTTCATTTTGTTGATACTCAGTATAAGGATATATATATGGTATATTTTAAATGCTAACGCGTGGTTCTCTCCTAACTTTTAATTTTATCCTCTCCCAAATGTTGATTTCAATATGTTCACTCTAGACTTGCCAATCGGGTCGGCCATGTAATGAGTTGTCTTATACAGTTAAAGTTACAGTATTATGAAGTACATAAGATCCAATGTAGCTAAATTCATGAATTATATGGCTGTATGATAAAAAATAACAAAAATTTAAAGCTTTTGTTTTCATAAGGTCCAAGTATATATGGGGCACAGTTGTAAGCTTGCTTATACTATACTCTTTTTGAATGGCCATTGGAGTGAACGATGTAATACTATCTGTTTTAACATAAAAGTTTGCAAACTATTGTTTCATGGTGCAAATATGGCCCTGGATTTGATTCTATCGATGTGGTCGTGTATCTTGCTCTATGTAGACCTAGTTCTTTGCCTTAAGACTGATTAAACCTTTGTTATGTTGGTATTTTTTTTTATATACGTCGATTTTTTTGTTGTGCAGGCTAGAGAAGCATTTCAACAGCTGCATAAAGGATGTGCCTATCAATCCAGTTGGAGCATATGCTGCATTATATTATGAATGAATAATTGCAGTACTTGTCAAACATGAAATAATTAACCTACATATCAAATGTAATAAATTGGGGACTTTTACCAGATTCGAGTTTTAGTCTTGTCTATGAAGTAATAATCTACGGGAGAGTTTTAGTCTTTTTCTATGAAGTAATAATCTATGGGATTGTTCATTCGCAAATAGGTGTTGCCTGCCTTCTTTAATAATACAAGAAAATAAAACAGGTTTAAAACATCGATAGCTAGCTTGACTTCAACTTCAACATATACACGGTCAGTTTCTACCATCCGACCAAATGATCCCACAACATGAACAGCGTGAAAAGAATACAAATTACCAATGCCATGCGTAATTCTCGGTATTGGATCTTAAGATTCGCTAGTAGTTGCATCTTGTGCATTCATTCTTCTCAGAATTCCGTGTATTGTTTCGTTGCATCTTCTGCACGTCTCAGGATCGCTAATCTTTGAACTCTCTTGTTTGGAGCCACCTACAGTTGGATAATCTTGTAACTATGAATGCTATAATTTGGAATGAGTAACTTGTAGATATCATTCATGACAAACCTGGATGCTTCAATACATCTTTCGAATCCAATGTCGAAGATTTGGGAAGCTTAGCCAATGTGCATGCCAAGGTAGTAACCTACATTATGCATTACAGTTATATACCTTAGAAAGCACATCAAGGATGAATATAGCACAGATGAATCACAACGACAGGAAAGAAAGAAAATAAAAACAGTAACTACATGAATACTCATCGTACGAATTGGTGAACCTCACCGAATCAATAAGGTTACCAGCAATCTCAAAAACAAGGTGTTCGACTTCAGGATCCAGATTTCCATTTAAATTCAACTGCAACGCAGAAATGTTAATCAGTCTTCATATATCGTACCCACAAAATAGATAAACCGTTTGATATTGTTTCTCATTAAAATTAGATGATGAAAACTTCGAACTTTGTATACTGTTTGGCGTGCAAAGTAATACTGTGCATCATACAAAGTATCACTATTTAGTAATTTTACAGTGACTTTGAGAAGAGTATAACACATAAATCAATTTCTTTTTTAAATAGTGATATACTTATTATGCTAAAACCAAGATTGGAAAACTCAAACTCAGTCATGTAATATAACTTCCAAATCTTGATTTTTGTGATTGCATGTTTCATAATTTGTGAGTGAAAATACAAAGAAAAGAGAAAGTTGGAACCTGTGATATCACATCATGTATCATTCTCTTCCTGATAAATTGGTTGCTGCCTTCCATGCCATGGCTTGAACGTCCGCCTGGTGTAGCATCATCCGGCTGTGATCCCGTCAAACACACAGATTTCTGGTCTCCTGGGCCCACTGTTCTTGGTGATTGCTGCAGAAGTTGAAGCTGCTGTTGTAGTTGAAGACGATCTGAAGATGAATCGCGATTATATAAGCTTATACATGAGTAGCAGCAACAGCATCTTGCAACGAAAGAATCTGCCTCAGTTGGGCCGGCGTCACCCTTTCCTGGGTGTTGAGCGTCCCATTTGTCCTAAATTGACAAGGTAAAACGAGTGAGCCCGTTTGCTGCAGGGGTTGTACCATCTGCTGTTGTGCTTGCACCATTTGCATCTGCTGCTGTTGCTGTCTGGAGTTTATTCCACCAGAGTTCATCTGTTGTTGCCTCATAGGTAATTGGAATTTATTGATATTCTTCTGCCGCATCTTATCAAACCTAGGCACCGGAATATTCGTCTGTAAATTGTTGATACTGATGCTGCTATTTTTGAGGCTCCATTCCCTCTGTTGCTCTAACTTCTCATGCAGCATCCGTTGTTGCTCCAGCTGCAGCATTAGTGATTCCTTCAATTTCTGTTGCTGCTCCGAAGACGACAGTTCAGTCATTGCTGTGATTTCTGGCAACAGTATAGGTGTTTGATTTCACTTGTTCGATCAAACAAACAAAAAAAGACGAAGATGCTTATAATCGAACACTCTTAGCAAGCGAATTGTGAGAGAGAGCGACGAGTATTCTTCTTCTTTTTCTTCTTCCTTGTGTTCCGTTTTGGCTAACAATGCTTATATATGCAGACTGTTTTGTATGTATCGCTGGATAATTTGGCTTGATCGTTGGTAACTATAGAGATTTTAGTAATGGAAGCCAATGAGAGGGACATCGTAACAAAGAGAATCACTCTTATTTGTTTTTTAAACATGCAACTTGTATCCGTGAAAACAAGTTGAATGTTTCAATGTAAAGAAGTTGGAAACATGCTGAAGATGGCTGGAAGACTTGCAGCGTAATTGGATTAACCGCTCGGTATTATCATTAAAACCAAACCCAAATGATCAATTTCGATTAAAACAATGCACATGCCTTTCTACAATAGATCGATCATCTATCTAGAGTAGAGGCACATTTGCATGAGACAGACTTACGGTGAGACTGGATATAAATTGGGCATTGGCGCTTTAACATTTTGAGAGGTGTGAATGTGATTTGTGCTAGGTTGTACCCTGTTTCATATGAGTTTTTGTCTCTAGTAGAGTATTATATACGACAGTTTCGCAAATATCCTTCATTGTTAAGGAAGAAATAGAAAGCTGAATTAGTAAATGAATGCCACAACAGTTTCCTTATAACCAGAACATATAAACAAAGGACTGTACACAAGTAAATTTATATTTACACGAGCGGATTTAAGAAAATCCACCTTTCATTCTTCCAATAGCCTAAAGTACACCGATCTGATATATACAGCCCCGTTCGACTGAGCACACAAGCTAACTCTACAAAAAGTTTGTGCTCGTGGGATTTGCAAAATAGTGAACTCGATATATCAATTTAGATTTGATAGACCTGTTACCAACAAGGTTATGGAGAATGGATGGAGGCTGAGCCGAAGTCATCTGCTGCAATTTGCGTGAAATGATGTGATTATCCATGATCATTATCTCTAACAGTTGTCTGGTGCTCTGCAAGGCATTAGATTTAGATATCAGTATCAAGGAATTCGATAACTAAGGAAGTTGATAAAACTAAGAACCAGATGCTTTGCTAATATGAGGGGACTTTGGGACCTGATTTACCCTGATTGAGTTTGTTATGAAATACTATCAACGGAAAAGATTAATATTCGGGAAAATCAGAGAAGCAGCAAAAAGTCTAGCAAAGCTCGGATTTATTGAAAGCTTTTCAACCAAAAATGATCTTGTGCTGAGAATGAGATGACAACTAAATATAAAGAAACTAAAGTTGAGACCACGATAGAAAAGGAGATACATTTAGCATTCTCAAATCCACAGCTACACAATTTGGACTAGATTCGATTGTTGGTTGACAAAGAAGATAGCTGCATACCTGAGGATTTAGACCTTCCATCTGATTTATGATGCCATCCTGCAGAAAAAGTTAAAAGAAATAGTATCTCATGTTACTTCTATAAAACAGAATGAGAACGATAAAAAAGAAAAATTGATATTAATTTAGATCACATGGCATTGCACCACCAACAATAAAATAGATGATGATAAAGCACGAAGCAGCTTTACCACAGGTAAAGGACTGAACAAGAAAATGAAATTTTAAGGCACTCACTACAAACCAGAAAATGAGAGAAGCGTGTTTAAGATGAATCGTTCATGTGCATAGTAGGCCTTAGGATGCCCCAATACGGTGTGTAGAATATAGAGAATAATTAATGCAAATTTAAAGAGGAAGGAAAAGACCAAAAAAGAATTGATAGTATTAAAATAATTGATATATTAAATGCTTCAACTGAGCACAATGTCAATATGATCCATATATCCCGACCAAACATGTGAGATAAAGGATTAGTTGGCATTATTGTGGTATTCACCACCAACCAGAAGTGCAAACAAAACCCAAAAGATGGTATACCACAAATTAGGGAAATTGAAACTGATCTACATTATGAAATCATTTAGCATGTAAAAACAACTAAAAGCTTATATACATTAAGCAAATAAGAGGCTTGCATAAGGAAGAAAAAAAATAGCACACCTCTAATATCCCTGGATTTTGCATCACAATTCCAAGAAGACGGCGGATAAGCCCCTTGTACACGACTTCATTTATGGTACCATCTCCATTCATCCATGGCAACAGGGGTCTGCATATCTGAGTAGAATGGAGTTCTGCAGTTTCAACTCTATCCATTTTGGGTGGATCGACTTCAGAAATTTGTGCCACATTATTATCCTCTGTTGATATTTCGGTAGGAGGATCCGCAACATCTTCAGGACGATTTAAAATTGTGATCCTATGTACTTCACTAAGCGTTCGTGTTAATCTCATCCTCCGAGGCAGCAAAGGTCTCTCTATGATTATCGTGATTAAGAAGCTTATGCTCATCCTCAAATTTCCTTTTTTGGCCTTTCAGGTGGTGACCAGCACAATCATGTACAGATGTCAAGAAATATTTGGACCGATATAAAGAATCAACCATGTGAACGGAATCATAAGCATTGACCTGTGTTTAACAGTAGAAATTTATAAAATCAAGGTCAGATCATCAGACCAACAAATCAACCTATATGTAATGAACACAAATAACAGAAGCCTCAAAAGATGTAAAATCTGATCAATGATAGTTTCTTACATTCAAAGCATAAGAAAGCTTGAAAAGCTATAATACAGAATAATGATGAATAAGCTGCAAAAACAAACCTTTAAAGCTCGCCCAAATGCTCCGAGCACCTCAAACATTACTTCCAACGTCTTCTCATCTGAAAAGGGTGTTAATGGTGTCATATTTAGTGGAAATATGCAATAAAAAGTTGATGAATAAGAACAATACCCTTAACATTCAGAACTTTGAGAATTTCTTTCATGCTCAGACCATTGTCACCAGACTTCTGAATGGCTGAATAGAGAGTTTTGAAAAAGTGGGGACGAAGAAATGAAGTTTTTACTTCATAAGAACATGAAGACATAAGATATTCAGCATAGCTGGTCATGGCCTCCCATGGTGATTCACTCACATCAAGTGCAGGATGGTTTGTCGTAACAGAATCAAGAATTTCTCTTACATAACCAGTTACGTTAAAATGTGACGGACCACAACTAGCATTCAAACCAGATAAATAATTACTCCTTTCAAGATCGATAGCATGTGATCTCGAAATTGTTTCACGGTGCAAGCATATCTTTATACCAGGAAAACCTTTTTCCCGGCGACATGTCATCTCACAGTCTCCGGCAATTGTTGTTTTATGTTTTTTTGATAATTCTCCATCATCAGGTTCACTACCATCAAATTTGTTTTTGGTTGTTCTGTTATCTTCTGCCTCTCCAACACCTTCATTGGGTAAGCATGGGGTAATTGATAGTTCCCCTGAAGATAGTAGAGCACTTAAGGAGAAGACTTCACCACATTGCAGGTCTGATGGAACTTCAATGCCCTCCTCAATCAATTCCTTTTCTCTCTCATGAAGCCAGATAGCAAACTTAGCAGCCCTGTCTCCCGTATCAGAGGGAAATGCAGATGATGAAATACTTTGCAAGAAGTGCTGCGATAGGCCAAATCGATTATTACTGCCACCAATCTGTCAAAGGGAGAAAAACATCCTCTGTTAGTAGCCAAAGATAGAGGAGGACCATAACAAGCTTTGAAGAACTAAACAACAACCACATGTCTCAATAATCAAATATCAGATAGCAAATATGTACATAGTTCATATGAGTGGTGCATGGAAATTACTTACCATAATTTTCTTCTCTCTCAGATAGTTAAAAGCAGAAAAAAGATCATGTTCAGAATAACGACGTAGTGTTTCCGCCAGTAAAGTAGGCACTTCTGGAGCGTTTGAATTGTTTAAAAAGATAAGCTTAAACAACTCAGCAGCATTTGCAATTGCAACTGATTCGTGCATCTGCCTGCTAACAGTTGCACATTTACTCATAAGCTTCAATTTCTTTCTGGGAAGCTGCTTAGAGCTTGATCTTTGAGCAGGAGCTTTAGTCCCACCACAATCCTCAACATCCTGACAAAATTAACAAAATGTTGAATATTGTCGAAAAGATCATGAAAGTATCCAGAAACCAGCCAATGCTTGCAACCAAGATGAACCTACAGAGCGATGTACAATGTAGACAAAGAATAATCTACATGATCCATTTGTAACAGCGGCAAATCTATCTATTACACCCCCAAAACAGAATACTAAACTTGAAGCATTAATCATATGTATGCACTATTATTTAATGTGTACAAGATATGCAACTTACCTCATCCTCGCTATATTCCTGGTCTGAAAAAGCTTCTCGCACGCCCTCTATTTGACTTATTAATTTGCATCTGAAAACATCATCTAGTGCTTCCTTGATAATATTATCATCAAAGTTAGCCCAGTTCCCAGGCATGGAAGCTGAAGAATACAACCTATTTTCTGTAAATGCCGGATCCCGAACCATCCCTCCAGAAACTTGCTGATTCGACAGCTTTCCCTGGAACTTCTCAAGGTATTCTGCATACTGTTCCGAAAGCATAGAGCATAGTTTCATTACGGCCTCTCTGAAAGGGGTGTACTTGTTCAATATCGCCATTCTTCTTTTACATGTATTAGGAGGGGCCGGAAGGTTTGACATTGAAACCCAATCAGCACGGTGAAATTTTGCTCCTAGAGCAGCTCGGTGCATAGCATATTCAATCACCAATTGTCTGAAAGAAAATTGGCCCATATAAGAGGCGCATCAATAGGCTTCAGAGGATAAGAAACTTAAAAGCAAGCCAAAAAGAGACTAATAATTATATAAATAATATAAGGAGTCACCAACTCTTCCAATGCAGTTTAATGAAGCATGAAAAGGATCTCTGAGAAATTATTAGTTAGTGATATTGGCAGATAGAATCCATGAACAATGTTTATGTTAGTATTACCTATCAGCCTCTTCTGTCCACGAGAACTTCTTCTGACGTGCCGGGTTCAACCTTGATAAGGCTTGTTTATGGATGAATTTATGGACCTCCTTATCTTCTTCATTCAATTTAATAACATCTGAACTGTCTTCACTATTACCAGCAGGATTTCTCTCTAATCGGCAATCATAATCTTCCATGGTAGATTGCTTATAAGAATCCAAACACGGGTTGGCTGCCTCCAAACTTGAATCCCCATCTGCAACGCTAACTTTTGCCTGCTTTGAGGACATTCTATCTGAAACATGTTTCCTTTTCCGTGAAGATTGAATTGATTTTCCTTTGACAGTCTGAGGGACCTCACCTTCAGCATTTAGAACACTCTGAAGTCTAGCAAGTGACCGCTGCCTCTGGTCATAATAGACATGAAGTACCTGCAGTTCATTTAATAACCAATAGTTCATCAGTAGAAGTGTGCAGTACCATTCAATTGAGAATGTTACTCTGCTTTAATTTGAATCATCAGTGTATCTATTCAAAAAACTAGTGTATGGAAGTACTTGGAGATTTAGCATATAGAGAGCCATCGAATTGTACTGGGAAAAACGTATGGTCAGAATGGAGCTTGAAACATGAACTCAGCACACTCAATTTGCAGCTTCAGGTTAAAAAAATGTTGAAAATGATCTGACATATGAATATAATAATTCACTGCAACCATCTCAATAATCTATTTATACGTTGTTTCGCGAAAAAGAAGCAAAATGTTAATGATTCACAAATCAACCAACCTGCTCCAGGGTCAAATTGAGATCCTCAGCAATCTTCTCACACTCGATAAATGAGAGTCTTTTCTTTGTGCCATCTTTTACGCGCTTGAGAAGTTCCACTCGCTGGCTAGCTGTCATGACCCTGGCAGATACCCATGATCGGGGATGAAAAACCTGGACATAGTTCAGTACACATAAAGATGCAATCCAACTTAATCGTATCATACTCATACATCCAAATCTACATGTGTTTTTCATAATAAGGTGATCCAACAATGCCTTCTGGAAATTTCAAACATGACAATACATATTCCTAATAACAATTTGATTGCTATTAACTAAATTAAGATGTCAATGAAATCTCAAAACATCGTCAGTTTTCGTAACAAGTACAGATATGCAAGTTCCAATTCAAATTTTCTATATAATACATATAAGCAAAAGAAAACTGATAATCAAATGCGCAAATAAGAATTCAAATTTAGAGCACTTCCCCAACTTCTAATAATCTCACAAAGTATCCTAGAGCACATCATAAAATATGCAGCTTCCCCTAAAGGAGTACATTTAGGAGATCCTGATTCCTGGCCTTATAGTGATAACACTCATCAATTTTCCTGCTACGTTAAACAGGTGTAAAGATCCACGAAGGGATGCATGTAGGGTAATGATTCATTGCAGAACATGTACCAAAATGAAATCAAAATATATTTAATAATAGAAAAAAGATTGGCAGAGAGCGACAACCTCATGAACTGCAGATCCTGGAAATGAAAGCAAAGCTGCTTTTGATTTCGCTGCAGCATAACAATACTCCAAAGTATTCCAGTACTCATCGACAGCTTTTCTGCTTGAAAGAACAAAATCATGCCTGACTTGAGGGCGCAGATCAGGAAAAATGTAACAAGATGATGCAGCAATCGACACTGGTTCCTCAATGTAAGGCTTAAGTTCCAGTGCATGAGTGAGAGTAGTATGTGGACTGCTGGATCTATCTTCTGCATGGCCTTTACTCACTAGACGAATCAACTGCCCAAAAGTCCAATTTTTAATCCTTCATGAGCAACTTAAAACAGAAGTATGAGGCCAGAAAGTTGAACAAAATAACTTGTTCCGAGAATTTTGAAAAAATAAATAAAATAAATAATAAATAAACAATATATTTTGACAAAATCAATGGAGTAAATTTGTGGCTAGAAGTTACAAGCTACATAAATATTCCCACAAGAATCTTTGAGCCATTTCTTTCTAGTTGCAGTGATCATAAAATAAATTATCCAGCAGCATGGCAAGCATAGACCATTTTATTATATGATAAATCTCATGGTTTTCTGAAAAAGGTAAAGGAATTAGCATTTGGCAAACCACTTGAAAATATCAGCCTTTGACTGTAAGTAGAAAAAATGATAACTAATTTAAAGACATTTATTCTATAATTAAATCTTAAAAATATTGCCTATACTGAGTATTCCGAAACAGTGTCTACTTAACTGAAGTAACCCTCCCCCGCACTCCTATCACTCTCAATCAAACAATGAAGTTTATTCCTTTTTACGTCCATGATGAATTCTTTTACCAAAATGCCAGTTAAATAATACATGGAGGTCTGACAAACAGTTGGAAATCCCTCTTAACAATGACCAGATAACTATTTAAAAAGAACTCTACCTTGGTACAACATCACTAGAAAATCATAATAATTTCAATGTGCAGTAGAAATATACGGGTATCTAAATGTATGTCTTGACAAAACTAACATAGATATCAAACTTTATTCAACAAGAATCGTGTATCGTACCTTCAAACGACGTAGTATATCAATTAGCCATGACAATCGCCCAGTTGCTCGAATGTCCATAAGGCCCTTGTACTTCTTCATAGGAAGATCACGTAGTAGTAACCCACTACTCGATTCCTTGTTCATGCCCTCTAACTTTTGATCTGATCCTACTACTTTTAGGAACAGCTCAAGTGGCATGGACCTAGTGGCCACTTCTAACTCAAAAGACTTACAGCAGCTGTGCGGATTTTCCAGATCAGACGAATGGTAGTTAGACAATAAAGAATCATCCCAACCAGGAGAACTGCAGATCCAATCCCAAAGAAAGATGTGAAGAAGCCTCGTCCGAACCATTTTCGCTAGTACATACCCATTAGCACGCATGGCATCCGCACGCTCTGATTGGACATTTAATCTTGCACTATGTGGTATTCTCTGCACATTATCCAATACGGGAACTGACTGGCCCTTCTTCTCTCGAATATAGGATTGTTTCCGTACTTGGGTCTCAAAAGACCTCATTTTGTCATGAATTTGACCCAACAAATCTTCTGATACATTATACACAGATGTGTGGAGGACCACTTCAGTTGTCCTACTGCGCCCACAGTTTGTC
This sequence comes from Stenogyne calaminthoides, assembly GCA_037126765.1. Classification (NCBI taxonomy): domain Eukaryota; kingdom Viridiplantae; phylum Streptophyta; class Magnoliopsida; order Lamiales; family Lamiaceae; genus Stenogyne; species Stenogyne calaminthoides. Next base: position 29,831,517 of record JBBCBC010000012.1, read on the forward strand.
ACATTTGGGACACTCACATGGATGCATTTACAATGTCCTTCTTGCTGAAGTTTGTTCAGACTACGTATTAAGGTCTTCCGGTCCATTACTGTGTTCTTTTCCTTCTCAAGACTTTCAAGACGCCTGTGGAGCTCCGGTTTTATGAGGAACTTCTCCTCCTTCTCACAAAAAAGTTTCAGAAGGATCAATGCTATAATAAGCAAATAGGCACAATAAGAACAAATTTTAAAAGATGAAGCAACAGACCTCTAGCATTTTGAGTATATGCTGCTCCCTTAGAGAGCTGGCTGGACAGATTGGACGGGGATACCATGTATTTGATCGACGCTTGGAAGGAGTCATAAGAGCTAGACAGCGTGTTTCCACTACATTACTTTTTGTTACTGGTTTACTGCCCTGCAATAGTTCCTCCTCCACATCAGAATTCTGTGTGTTGCATAGTAAAAGTGGAACACTGGAACCTTCATCATCCAAAGTAGTGCTCTTAGACGCTTCCGTTATGCCCGCTTCATTGGATTGCTCCATATCAGAATTCTGTGTGTCGCATTGTGTTAAAACCTTGGAGGCTTCGTTCATGACTGCTGCATCATATACACTTTTGTTGTTATCTTTAGTATTCCCTTCAGAAACATGTGCATCTAGCACCTTCTTCGGCTGAGAAGAGTTTTCAATAATGTCAGAATCGGCAACAGGTGATTTAGATGTATCGCCTACCCGAAGAGCTGCTTCTGTTTCAATGGGGGGCACATTGGACGATTTACGATTGAAGTTACCAGTCGTCCAAACTCGGTAGACCTCAGATTTGTTATGGCTTTCCAACTGCAAATGCAATCCAAACCTGGAGATCAGTTGTTTAAAATATCGCTTGTGGTAGTCCTTACTGCATAGTCCAAGCCTTTTACACACCTGCTTGCATAATTTGAAGGGGAATTAGCACCTGGCAATGTAATATTGATGTCTCAGACAGACTGCCAATTTTCGATCCCAAATTACACCTTCTACAGAGAAATTCATAGCATTTCAAATACATATGCCTGAAAATTTGCAGAATATGGCCCAACATGTGACACCATTATCCAGGTAAAGCTAAAGTATGCCATCCTAAGTTACCTATACAACAAAGAGTAGCAAAGAAGCATACAATTACCCATTAATTCAGCACATAAACCTAAATCGGTAAGAACAATGAGTACTCATGCAACTAATAGTCCTCAATTCATCAAAGCCCCTAGTGATACTGATACCTAAGAAAGAATTTTGCATGAGTGGACCAACAAACTTAATTAAAGAAAGTGATACAGTTGACAGTTCAAGCATCCAATAAAAAGTTGGAAGATGCTTTCTCCAACTAATAAAAATCTACTAACATGCAAAGCCAACAAGCGTTCGATATAATGTTGGAGAGTGCTTTCATTTGAACAGCTTGATGAGACAATGCTATCCTCAGTAAATCTTTTCGGGGTTCAGAATAAACAGTGCAGATGAAACAAAAGGAAAAAATATACAAGAAAGAAATAGATTGAGATGTAAAAACAAAGAGATCAAAGTAAAAAATACTTAATTGCATTGTTTCTAATCATTTTACTGCAGTAATTGCACTTACCTCAGAATTAGTCAACCCTTTTGTTCCTGCGGCATCAATCATGTCATATACCTGACGCAAAACAGGAAGCTCTACAAGTTCTTCTGTAAATTGTCCTTTCATTAAAGACAATGACTGGTCCATGTCCTTCTCATCATTCCCACGTCCGCGAAGTTTTGGATCAAAGTGTGATGGTGAAAAACTACGAAGTAGACGTAAACAATTGACCTCCTAAAATCAAAAGATATAAACAATGGGTGTGAAAATTTCAGACCTTCAGGGTTCCACAATTAAAAATAGTTGCAAACTTCGAGTCTTCAATTCCACGATGTCCCCCTCCCAGTCTCACCTTACCCCGCCCCCCATCTCCCCCCTCCCAAAAAAAAAAAGATAAATAAATACAAGCAACAATAATACACCCTCCGTCCTAATTTTAATTGGTCAAATACTGTAGATACGGAGATTAAGAAAGTGGAAAATAATAGTATTAAATAGTGTAAAGAGGGTTTGATGGAGGGAAATAATAGTATTAAATGGTGTAAAGCGGGTTTGGTGGAGGGAAATAATAGTACTCCCTCCGTCCCAAGAGGACTGCAACACTGAAAACGGCACGCAAACCAAGTAAAGTAGATTTTAGTGGGTTTGAGTGGAATAAAATAAGGGTGTTGTGAGTGTATTAATAATTTAATATTATGTTTGTTTCCATTTTGGGAGTGTTGCAGTAATGTTGGGACGTCCAAATAAGGCAAGTGTTGTAGTAATCATGGGACGGAGGGAGTATTAAATAGTATTGAAAGTTGCTTTATTTCCTTTTTAGGAAATGGCCAAACAAAATAAAGAAGGCTATTTACGGAAAGTGGTCAATCATAATTAGGACGGAGGGAGTACATGGTATAAGAACTCAAGTTCAGCACTACCATTCCAAGACATAAGTTGGTCAAGATTGTATTAGAATAGTATCTTTCCCCTCTAATTACACAGTATAGTTGGTCACATGACATTGAATAATCATTACTATCCTATATGTTAAATATAAGTAGAACGCCATCAAAGTGATGCATCTTTTGACTCTTAAAAGCAACCACATAATTGATTTTTTTTTTTTTTCTTAAAAAAACACTCCTGGCAGAGAACATGTCTTCATAAGTTTCAACTAGAGATGGTAATATTATGAAGCCTCAGATCAAGCACACATACCTTATTGTTAATCATTGTACAGCACTCTTCTACAACTCGAGCGTCTTTCAACTTGTGACATATCTAACAACAGATTGCAGCGTGAGAAATAGGATTACTTAAGATGATTTACATGTAGGAATGAAGATAAAAGGCCAATAGAAATAAATATTAAACAAGCTTACATTTCTCCAAGCTCTGTGGCCAGAAGACATTCGATAACCAAGATCTCGCTTTATATCTGAGACTACCAGAACCTTCAATTGTATACAGTAATAAAATAGAATTAGCATGAGTATGTATAGAGAAGCAAATGTAAACGGAGATATTACATAGTACTGACCTTGCCCTCAGCTTTTTCAAGTTTATCACAGATGGCCTTCAATGCAGGTATAAAATCCATCACATGCACATTTTCTGTCACAGATTCTTTACCAAAATCATTAACAGTTTCAATATGACCATCTGCAACCTCCCTATCCATGAAATTTTGATCCTCCTTAGTGATTTCAAGCCTCTGTTGCGCACCCAAATGCTTCCCATAACGATATAGGTAGAGCATGTTGGTGGTCACAATAGAACCACTTTTCTGCTCACTGTTATTTGATGCCTGTTTCTTTCGTATGACAGACTGGTGCCTAATTATCAATCCTTGGGTTTCTAGTTTTTTGAATTGATAGAATAAATTGTTTGCAGGAATTTGAAATTCCTTTGTAAGCTCGTTTTGAGCAACTCCATTATCCCTGAATACACAAGCACAAAACAATTATATAGGAACTTCAGCTTCCATGGAAAAACACTTCTCCCTCTATATTTCAAATGGAAATGGAGAACATGCAATCCTGAAAACTGAAAATTCATAGTACTCGTTATCTTCGCCCCAAAGTTTTGCTCAAGAGCCAGTCAAAGAAAAAGTTGAGAAACTCTTGGTAAAGAAGAAACATATAAACAGTTAAAGTTCAAACACATGCACGAGCAATGCATACTGATAAACGCCTGAATTAAAAATAAAAATAACAGCATGCATAATCAGTTAATGATTTTCAAAACACAATTAAAAAAATGTCGCCCACCTAGCAACCGCGAGACGCTCGAGAATGCGACGTTGAGTATCAGATAAAATAGATTCCACCGAATCCATCTCGTAAATTCCGAGGAAACTCTTCCTCATCGCTTCTGGTGCCACTATTTTGACATCCATCTTTTCGCATTCTTCAACTGTACATTTAATAAAATCCTCCGTAGACTTATCAGAAGCAACTCCATAGTAGGCCACCATTTTTAGCCCCGGAATCTCCACGAGATTCTCCCACACTGCCCGCTTCACGTTCGGGCAGATTGGCATGCCTCGGGCAGCGAGAGACGGGCTAAGTTTCGCCCAGAGATCGCTGAGGCGGAGTCCATTCGCCGCTCCGCAACAGATTTCATCCAGTGCTAAGAGGACGATGGAGTCCATACGGCGGCGCGTGGCGGTTGATCAGCCGTTGTTACTTTTCCTATTTGGCGCGGAGTACACTGCTTGAGAGCTTTCGTCAGTACACTGATTAGGTTTAGGGTTCGACTCTGTTTGGGGGAAATTGTGGAGGAGAACAGATAAATTTTTCGTCAAAAAAAAAAATATATATATATATATATAAATTTCAATTTAGTTCTTGAATTATAGAGTAATAGCAGTTTGCCCTCCGTGGATGTTTCCAGTATTTCCCTTATTCACTATATAATTTAAAGTTTTCTCAAAAAAAAAAAAAAAAACTATATAGTTTAAAGAAAACTAAAGTGTCACAAAAATGGCTAGGTCTTGTATGCACTCGGGTGCACCGTGCACTCATAGTGCATTTTAAAAGCGTGCAACTTGTTATACTGAAAAGTGTGACTTATTTACACAGAAAAGTGTAACTGTTAATATGGAAACATAGTTGTATGCTTCTATTTTGAATAGTTGCATGTTTCTGTTTTGTATAATTGCACGCTTCTAAAATGCAATATGAGTGCACGGTGCCCCCAGGTGCACATGAGACCTAGTGTATTTTATATTAGGCAAAATTTAAAAAAATGCCCTGTAATTTGAATGATTTTATGAAAATATCTTGTAATTTTTTAATTAAAAGAAATTACCTAGTAACTTTTAATTCTTGATGAAAATGTCCTGCAATCAGCTATTTATAGTTTCTCATTCCGAAAAAAATATGTGGTAACTTACGTGAGACAAAAATGTCTTATAATTTGTTATAACCAGACAAGTGGGCATTTATACCAACTTTTTTTAAAGTCAGAAGACATCTTTTATAATTCATATTTTACAGTGCGAGACATACTTATGTGAGACAATTTTAATGTGAGACAAAATATAATCGTGACGTCTTAACACTTTAAAAGGGTGGATGAATTGCCTAGAATGGCTTGGTGTTTCTACTGTCGTTCATTCCGACTCTCTCTTAAACTTGCTATCACATAGTCTTTTGGGAGACAAGAAAGGGAAAAAGTTGGTTGCATCCTTTTGGATGAGCGTGGTTTGGTACTTTAAAAGGAAGAAATTATTTGATCTTTAACAATGTGGAATTTTCAATCGATAGAGCAGTGGAGAAAATTAAAATTAGGCTTTGGAATTAGTTGTATGCTTATGACGTAGGATGTTCTAAGTTTCCTTTTTCTGGTTGACATTTTAATCCGAGGATAGTGTTAAATTGTTGATAATATTAATTTATACTTCATCCGTCCACCAATCTTATGCTTGATATTTTTTACACAGATTTTAAGAAAAAAATAGATAAAGTAAGGGTATTATGGAGTATTGTGATATTTATTTATTAATAAAGTGGTTGGTTGTGAGTGAAAGTACAATGACATTTGAAGTAATTAAATGATGGTTGGGAGATAAAGATAAAGTGATTTTTCCATAAATAGAGTGTGCATAAGATTGGTGGACGGACAAATAAGATAAGTGTGCATAAAATTGGTGGACAGAGGGAGTAATTATTTTCAAGGTATCTTGTATTCCATTTATTTTTGTATTCCATTTATTTTTTGCATAAAGTTGTTTGTTTGCTGATAAAGAAAATGTTGATTTGTTCTAGTTCGTACTCCATTTTTTATATGAGACAGTCTCAAGTGAATTTTTGTCCACTTTAAAAAAATTATACTTCATGTTTTAAGTGATCTCATAATATCGTAAACACCTAAATTCGTAAGAAATTTACTATTTCTAAACCCAGTGGCAACTAAAATGTTAGATTAGTGAGATGGGGAAATGGGAGGATGGGAGATGGAAGTGGGAATGGAAGTGGAGAAGAGAATTGTTTGATCGTGAAAAATCTGCTATTAATGAGTTTGAATGTTTCATAAACAGGTTCCCTTTGAAAGAAAATGAAGACGACACATGGAGGTGGACCTGCTCAACCAATGGAGCATTTCAAACGAAAAAGGCGTACGAGATGATGAGTAGCCCGGAAACAGACCAGCGGGGCTGCACTGTGGAGACGAAGCAACTGAGACGAATCTGGAATAAGCTTATCCCAACAAAAGCATCGGCAATGGCATGGAGACTGATCTTAAACCGATTACTCACTAGATCAAATCTTGCAACCAGAAACATCATAATGCAATCCGGTAACCAGAATTGCCCATTATGTGACGAGACCATGGAGATTGCCTCTCATCTTTTCCTCTATTGTAGCAAGTTGTCTAATATATGGTACGTGTGCTATAATTGGCTTGGTATTTCATATGTGCATCAAATTCAGATTTCTTGTCATTTCGAGTCCAATTTGGGCTTTTTCGATGGAAAGCTGGGTGGCTTGCTAGGAATTGGACTTTGGATTTGTGTTGTGTGGACAATATGGAAAAACAGAAACAAATTGATTTTTGAAGGCAAACGTTTCGAAGTTGAAAGCACCATTGAAGAAATAAAGGAAAGATTATGGAGTTGGATATTGGCGAATTCTTCCTCTTTTAGTAACGTTACCTTTGTAGAATGGCTATCGAATCCTAGGAAATCTCTTGAGTGAAAGAAATTGTGTATAGAAAACACTTGTACATGTATACTATATACTTTTCATTTTTTAATGAAATTTTCCTTATAAAAAAAATGATTAAATAAAAAAAAAAAGTTGAGGAAAAGTGCGCATCCATTAGATTAGATTAGTTGTCTATGAAGGGTGTGCAAGGTTTTCACGCCTTCTAAAAGTGAGCTTCACAGACGACATTTTTAGACGATGTCTTTTGTATATGGTGTAATTCCAAATTTCCAATATTGAAAATAGCTGACACATTTTCATGGGATGTACCTATGCTATGGATTGTTGTTCGGACACCAATTTTAGAGATGCTTTGGAAATGACATACATTGGTCACATGAAAGCTAATATTGATACTGCTTTCTTAATTTGAAGATTCAGGGGCATGGACATAATAAGAGTGGATCACTCTTGGGTCCAAATCCTCCTTATAAATTACTCTTCAGTCCAACCTTTAAAAAAAAATACTATGAGGTCCAAAGACCAATTTGTAAAAGACACAATTGCCCTTAATTTTTTCTCTCTTCCTTTCTCACTTTTTCTTCTTTTTTTTTACCTTTTTCTTCCTTTTTTTACCAACTTGCTCAATCACCCAAAAATCATTTACATCCCCATTCATTTTTGCTGATTCATTTTATTACTCAAATTGTTTACAAATTGTTAAAAATTTCTGCATTTTTTCTGCCCATTCATTTCTGCATTTCTTTTAAATTGTTTATCAATCTCAAAATTAAAAAGATTTGCAAGCTTTATATCTAAAAATTATAATCTCAAAATTCATATAAAAATTAGAATATTACAGAAATTTACATATCAAAATTGAAAAAATGTCAAAAATTTACATATTTAACATATCATCGTCTTTATTACGACCAGTGTTTTTAAACCCGGACCGGACCGGCCGGTTCAACCGGGTTAACCGGGAATCGGGCATGGTACCGGTCCGGTTCTTATCAAGTACCGAGTTTACTCTGACCCACCTTGAACAGGTAAAAATCCGGGTTAACCAGTGAACCGGTTGACCCAAAAAACCGGTTTTTGTAATTTAAAAATAAGAAAAAAAAAAGGAAAGGTACAACTTGCTATTCATACATACATCCATACATCCACACATCCATAGATTTCTTGAGAGGGACGAAAATTAATTCTACAAGAGTAAAGAAAATTATTTCCAGAGAGAGCGTGAGAAGAAACTGCTATCACTCTCACAACGCCCGAGAAATGAGTCTGATTTTTTTAAACGCACATAGAATGAGTCTGATTTTTTTAAACGCACATAGAGGTGAGAAGAAACTACTATCACTCTCACAACGCCCGAGAAATGAGTCTTAGAAGAAACTGCTATCACTCTCACAACGCCCGAGAAATGAGTCTAATAGGCGATGAAGTATTGTGTGAGTAGTTGTTATATATTGCTAGGGTTATGGTAAAAAATAAATTGTAATGGGCTTTTATTAAGAATTTTGTTTTGGGCTTCTTATTGGTAAACAGCCGTTGATAGTATTAGTAGATGTATTAATTTTAGTTGTTATGATTTGCATTTATTAAATTATATAATAAGTATTTTAAATTATTTATTTAAATATATTATTATAACCCTCCGTTTTACACATTTGTGATGTATGTTAATAAATTTAATAAATTTATTTTCATAATTTATACAAATTTTATGATGTGGATATATATATATATAATATTTATATGTATATATATTCGAGTTATCCTAATCAGTTCAACCTAATTAACCAAAGAAATTTCAAAATGATTCGATTATTTGTCCGGTTCAATGACCGGTCCGATTTTAAAAACATTGATTACGACATGAACATGTTCATTAAAACACATGAACATGTTCATAAAAAACATGAACAAATTCATCTCCGATTTCAGATTCTCACCCATGAAATTTACAAACCGAGATCTTTATAAAATGAATCTTCAAATCTTAAAAAAACTTTCATATCAACAACCCAAATCTTAAAAAAAACTCAGATCTTCATAAAACCTCCAAATCTTCAAACCCAGAACAAAATGCATTTACCATATTCACAATCAGACATCAAGAAACCATTATTAAAAAAAAAAAAAAAAACGCAATCTTCAAAAACACAAACCAATCTCAAAAAACTAGTAATCAAGAATCCAAGATTGAAGCTTCAGAAAAATCATCCCTATAATTGATAAGAGCATGCATGGATGTTTCTCACAAGAAGAATCCTCAAAAATAGTAAAAAGATCGAAGCTTTTCAACAAAACAAACACAACCCAGATCAAGATTTCAACCAAATAATTGTAAAAACCAGATCTGTAAGATGGTGGAGGTTGTGCGCGGCGGCGGCGTTGCCTGAGGAGGGAGGCGCCGCCGCGAGGGCGGGGTCAGGCGGCGCCGCCGTTCTGATTTTTTGTTGGGGGGAGGCGGTCTTCGTTTCGCGGAAGGGACGCCGCGGTGACGCGAGGGGCGGGGCAGCGGCTTGGGTTTTGGTTGTTGCTGTGTGGGGGAGGAGGCGGAGGGGCGAGGATGAGGCGGAGGTCGCCGCGGCGCGAGCTTGGGGGTGGTGGCGGAGGGGCGGCGATGAGGGAGAGAGAATGCTAGGTTTTTTTAGAGATAAGAACGGTGATTTTGAAACAGACTGATTTTTAAAATGAATGGATTTGAGTGGGTTGTGGAAAGACAAGGATATTATGGGTAACGTGGGTATTAAATTTAAACCTATAAATAATTAAAAAGGAGGTTGGACCTAAGAGTGATGTGGGTGCTGGAAGGTTCAGATAATAATTCATGATGATTATGCAATTAAATATCTGTTTTTTTGCATGTCTTCAATAATAATAAATCATAATCATTTTTTGCAATTAAATATGTGTTTATGCAATTAAATATTTGTGTTTTGCATGTCTTCAATAATAATAAAAAATACATCCCACGTCAGCCTTTTGTGTTTATTTTTCAATTAAATATGTTTATTTTTTAATTAATTACATTTATCTTTTCGGGTTCGAGTTAAATAGAAATTCATCTGCAACTACAATGCATAAACTTAATATTTTGTGAATTATATATATTTGATTGGTGATATGTGAATATTTAGGTGTATAATAATATTTGATCGTTGTTTAATGATTATCATGAAATAAACTTATGAATTTAATACTCCATCCGCCCCCCACCAATCTTCACATTTACTTTTGCACACATATTAAAAAAAAGTGGTTGTGTGTTTTGTTGACTTTTCAAATGGGATGAATGGTGGAGATTGTGATATTTTTTGTCATTTTAAGGTGTGCAAGTTGGTAAGGGACGGACGAAAAAGGAAAGTGTGCAAGTTGCTAAGGGACGGAGGGAGTAATTGTTATGGAATGAATTTGTGAGTTTCATGGTCATTGTGGATTGAACCAGTTAATTCAATGAGATGCGAGGTAACTGAATGTTGCATTGCATATCGTTGTACGTGTATGTATGAATGATCTCCGAGTAATAGACTCATTAGAGCTCCAAACAAGATGATCATCGTATTAGTAGAAATGGATTAGGTGATTTGTATTATTGGTCACGTGGTGGTCTGTGTATTTGGCTTATGCCGGCATACAACAGTAAGTCTGGGGGCCTAGCAAATTAATAGAAATAGATAGGATGAGTAGAAATTGATAGGATGAGTAGAAAGTAGAAATGAATATGATGATTAGAAATTGATAGGATGAGTATAAATGGATATGAATGTGAACATGTTACTTTTGGCGTGAAATGGTGTTGATGTTATAATGTTAAAAAAAATTATAACAGGGATTACAAGTTGAATTATATTTATATTTGTATAATGATGGGTTAAATGAGGGTGATCGTGACAGCACTGCCAGAAACAAACCCCAACCACCAAGCTAACAGCTCAACTCGACCATCCGCAACCATCTGAAATACCAATACTGCCAACGACATACCAGGCCTATTTTATAACAAAACCACCCCCCACAAAACACTACTACACAAAATATGAACAAATATATCAAACACAACTAAGCAAAAGTATATACATCTATACATACACCATACTCCATCTCTTTAAGGTGTGTTTGCAACTACCGGTTAATATGTAGAATCACTTTTATTTTAAAAATAATCACTTATAAAACGTCTGCAATTGATTTTTTAAGTACTTAAAAGCTGATTCTCTGAAGCAGCCTCCACTCAACTTCTGATACTTGATGATCGATTATAAGTCTTTTAATAATTAAATATTACTTCTCTTTATAAATCTATCCTCGGTTCCTCGATAATAACTAAAAGACAAAAACTAAAAATCTAAAAAAACTCAGAAAATTCACTTAACTCTCAGAAAGCCGTTGAAGGAGCATCAATAAAAAATCTCAATTGAGTTATTCTCCCATATCACATCGAAAAACTGCCATAAAATGAAGATTAGTGTCTCTGGTTAGCTGGGTTATTTTTCTTCCTTTTCTTTTTGGCAGCGACATCTTCTCATGAAAATGAACGTGAAGGTTATTGAGAAAATGGTTGGTACACGTTGATGGTATGCTAGGTTTAGGGGGAAATTATTTTTCATAGTTTTAAGAAATTACTTTTAAAAAGGGTAGTTTTGTAAAATAAGATAAGAAGTGACTTTTTTTTGCAAACACAACTAACTTCATTAAATTAGGTAAAAACACTTGATTTCCAAACACCATCCACTTTTAATTTACCAATAAAAATCAATTATAATCATTTTTTTAGGATGTATAGAGTTTACACACACACTTAGTACACCACCATTGATTCTTGTGTTGCCATTCCAACACGTGGTTGTTGGGGAATTAATTGCCCGGATCTATTCGGGATGAATATTTAAATACAAATTTAATTCTAACAATTATTACTAGCATGAATTAATCCTAAATTAATTCAAATAATAATTCAACAACAAATCATGCATATAAACAGTTCACGTAAATCCTACGCATGTGGAATTACTACGAGTTTACGTGAACTTACCTCTTGGAATGACAATGGTCTCGTCGATGAAAACACACCAAAAGACCTTCCCAAGTATTCCCTAGTCCTTGCTCGACAATCGGGTGGAAGGATGCTCGCGAACAATTAACAAAAGAAAAATAAACTTTGTTGCACCACCTTTATGGATTTATTAATTTTTCCAGCACATGGAATTGTACTTGGGAATGAAACATTCATCCCCTATTTATAGAGGGGGTTGGACGATTTTTAGTGATAAAATAATATGGAAAAATCTTTTTCTTGATCTCCAAGAAATCTTGAATATATCTCCTATATTCTTTTCTTCATAATTAAAATATTCCACAAAAATCCCACCTCATCTTGTTATGGAAATTTTCGAAAATAATAGGATCAAGATTCCAAGATTTGGATCTTCTTGAATTTATGAGTTATACTTGTATTCCAAGAAATACATATCTTCCATAATATATTTTCAAGAAAATCAAGAAAATCTTTCTTTCCCTTTATATTTCAAAAATTTCGAAAATCACATATGAATAACCAAGTGAGAGATTTCTTGAATTTAATGAGATAATCTTGTATTCCAAGAATACATATCTTCGTTCCATAACAAAATTCAAAGAAAATCTTTCTCCCCTTTTATACATAATTTTCGAAAATTATGAGAAAAAATAAGCAACAAAATTTATTTTATTTTTAAACAACTTTTTCAGTTATTGGACTTTATCTTGGGCTACATGGGGGGCCTTTAGGAGAATTAAGATTGGATCTTCCAATGGACCTTGAATTATCAATATTGAGCCACAATATTATTCAACCCCATAAATATTAATTAATCCCACTACATAATTAATATTGCACTATCCATCTTAACCCATATTACAGTTAATATGGCTCCCGGTTATTATTTCTCGTGTTTAAGATTATCTAGTCCATTAATTAATTCAAGCCACTAAAATAGCTTTCCATTAATTAATATCTTTTATCCTTGGTAAAGGAACCGTTCAACATTATTATCCATACCGGAAACTAGTTCCACTTGCAAGATTTGGTATGATAAAACTTATGAACCTCCCAAGAGGGCAAATCGAACAAGCGTACTTGCACACGATTCTCCGTATTAAATCTTAGCAATCACATGTGGCCAATAATATTGCCCAAGATATAGAGTATTGAATATCATTGATTCTCTTCCCGTAATAAGTCAAAGCAATAGTTACCAACCACACGCAATCCTATTTAAGGGACGAAGATTAAGAAATAACTAACCACTGAGGTCTAATTCTTCCTAGTTCAGTTCTGAAGAATTTGTCCTCCTGTAGGTCCTCTTCAATGCATCAGTCGTGCACAAGTGTAATCTCTTGGTCAAGACAAACCAATCTGAGCCTTACACTACAACCTTTCACGATGGATTGTTCATTTCCATCTAGGTCGTGAATGGTGTACTTTTAGTTACAAGGAACTGTTAATTTAATCTTCTGTGATCTGGTATCACTAAATTAACTACAATGTAACACGTACTATTTATTGAACAGTTATGCAGTAAATATATATAACATTCGATGATATTTAAAGCATCAGTGATAAACAATTTATTTCAGTAAATAAGTCCGAAATTCAGTCTGATTATACAAAGTAAAAGCATACTTTCCAGTATAATCCCAACAATCTTCCACTTATACTCAAAGTCTGCTTTTAAGTATAAATCAACATGTCTCGTGTAGTTCCTAATACGTGACATCAAATGTCACCTACACGAACCTAATAATGTCTCCTACTTATACTCAAAGCAGATTGACAACGGTCTTGACACCCATTCCTTTCACATGTCTCTCGAATGTATTCTGAGGCAGACCCTTTGTGAATGGATCAGCTAGGTTGTCTTCTGACGCGATCTTTGTCACCTCTATATCTCATCTCTTAACGATTTCTCGTATAAGATGGTATTTCCTTTCAATGTGTTTGTTGGTCTTGTGGGCTCTTGGTTCCCTTGAATTTGCAACTGCTCCGGCATTGTCACAATAAACAATGATTGTGCTGGGCAAATTCGGAACTACATCCAAGTCCACTAGGAAGTTCTTGAGTCAAACCGCTTCTTTCGTTGCTTCGCAAGCAGCTACATATTCGGCTTACATGGTAGAATCTGCGATGCATTTCTGCTTAACGCTTCTCCACGTCATGGCTCCTCCCCCCATGCAAAACACACTACCGGAGGTAGATTTTCTGGAATCTAAGTCTGATTGGAAATCCGAGTCCGTGTAGCCGATGGGGATTAGACTATCTGACTGATAAACCAACATTCTATCTCGAGTTCTTTTCAGATACTTCAGAATGTTTTTAAATGTCGTCCAATGTTTCTTCCCCGGGTTACTTTGATATCTTGCCACCATGCCTACGGCAAAGCAGATATTCGGTCTCGTACACAGCATTGCATACATAAGGCTCCGATAGCCGAAGCATAAGGAATGCCTTTCATGTCATCTATCTCGTTTTTGTGTCTTAGGGCATGCTGAATCGTTTCAAGACAGTGTCTATGTATGAAGCTTGCGATAAGCCTATCATCATTTTCTTGCGATCTCGAGTAATCTTGATCCCAAGGATGTGCCCGGCTTCCCCTAAGTCCTTCATATCAAACTGTTTTGAAAGCCATGCCCTTACGTCTGATAACACCTTTACATTGTTCCTGATGAGCAGAATGTCATCTACGTATAGTACTAAGAATACCAATGCAGTTCTGACATGCTTTTTGTACACACAACTTTCGAACTCGTTTTGATCAAACCCATAAGACTTTATAACATGATCAAAACATTGGTTCCAAGCTCTGGATGCCTGTTTGAGTCCGTAAATGGACTTCATGAGCTTACAAACTAGGTGTTCTTGGCCCTTTTCAATGAAGCCTTGGGGTTGTTGCATATAGATTTCCTCATCAAGACTTCCGTTAAGGAAAGCTATCTTGACATCCATTTGCCAGATTTCAAAATCGAGATGCGCAGCTATCGACAAGAGAATCCGGATGGACTTAAGCATTGCTACAGGTGAAAAGGTTTCCTCATAGTCGATCCCTTATTTCTGAGTATAACCTTTCCCCACAAGCCTTGCCTTGAAGGTTTCCACCTTCCCGTCTGGTCCCCTCTTTCTCTTGTATACCCACTTGCAACCAATAGGTTTGACCCCATTAAGTGGTTCGACTAGCTCCCACACTCTGTTATGATCCATAGACCCCATTTCTGCTTTCATTGCCTTTTGCCAAGAAATCGTATCCTTGTCTTGGATTGCCTCGTCATATGTCCATGGGTCTGATTCATCTTGTCCGGGAATCAAGTCCGAGGACTCTCCTATCCCCATGAATCTCTCGGACTATCTTACAACCCTCCCACTACGACGAGGTTCCGGTTGTGAAAGTGTGTCGTTTGATATATCATCTTGTATAGTTGGCAATGAGGTTAGCCCCCTTAGCTCACTTAAGGTAATCTCACTTCTGGGTCTTCTTTCGTTCATATAGTCTTCCTCCAAAAATCTAAAGTGGGTGCTTATTACCACCTTTTGATCTTCGGGACCATAGAACATACACTCTTTTGTTCCCTCGGGGTATCCTATAAACAACCTTAATTCTGATCGTGGATCCAATTTCCCGGCTTCCTTGTCCAACACGTAGGCCGGACACCCCCAAATTCTCATGTGTCTCAAACTAGGCTTGCGCCCGGTCCACAATTCTTTGGGAGTTTTGGGAACCGATTTGGATGGCACCAAGTTCATAATGTAAACCACTGTTTCCAAGGCATGACCCCAGAACGACTTGGGAAGACCCGCATAACACATCATTGATCTAACCATTTCTAAAAGAGTTTTGTTTCTTCGCTCTGCAACCCCGTTTTGTTGAGGGGTTCCGGGTGCAGTAAGCTGGGATGCAATCCCTTTATCTGACAAGTAGTTCAAAAACTCATCGCTGAGGTACTCGCCTCCACGATCAGATCGTAGAGACTTGATACGTTTTCCCATATGATTCTCTGCTTGAGCCTTAAATTTTTTGAATTTTTCAAAGGTCTCAGATTTATGCTTCATAAGGAAAATATAACCGTACCTCGAGTAGTCATCAATAAAAGTGACAAAATACTCGTAATCTCCTCTTGCTTTGGTTGAAAATTGACCACATACGTCTGTGTGAACGATTTCTAACACTTCTTTGGCTCTATTCCCCTTGGCTCCGAATGCCTCTTGGTCATTTTACCCTCCAAACATGATTCGCATGTTGGAATTGGTTCAACTTGGAGAAACTCTAGTGAACCGTCTTTCACCAACCTTTGGATCCTCTTTGGATTAATATGTCCCAATCTTAGATGCCATATAAGTGTTTCGTTCACGTCTGATGAACGTTTTCTTTTATTGGAAACAATTGATTTGTTATAGGATGCATTTCGTGAGTGGTGTGCACAATTTAATTCTACGGAGATTATTCGACCAATGTCCCATAATAGATACACTCATCATTTCAAGAAATGATGTCATTCTTAATAGAAGAAACTAAGTATCCATTAGCAGAATTTTAGAAACTGAAAGTGAATTCTTTCTAAAACTGGGAACATAAAGATAATCTCCAAAAAAAACTTCATCTTCAAAAGACAGGTGCACTTCTCCCACTGCTTTAACCACTACTCATGTAGCACTGCAATATATGTTACCTACGTAGCATTGCAATAACCGTTACTTACGTAGTATTGCAATATCTGCTACTTACGTAGCATTGCAATAACCGCTACTTTCGTAACATCGCCCAGTGTGATGAGGATCTCACTCCCACTAAGTTGCAGGATCAGTTTGAACCCGTTAAGTAAACATGATTAGTGGATCCCGTATCAACCACCCACGAATGAGAAGTATACGCCGCTAAACAAGTTTCAACAATTAGTGCGTGAGAATTACCTTTCTTTCCGGCCCTTTTGGGGTTGGAATAGGCAAACCTCCATTGTCCTCTTTCACCGCAGCTTAAGCACTTTCTCTTTGGATTTTCCTTGACATCACCAGTATTCGTCATCTTACCATTGCCCTTGGCAACAATTGAGTTTGATGGCTTTTGGTCATCTTCTTCTTCTTGCCTCCCCTTGGCCTAGAAAATGAAGACAAACCACTTGCCGTCAAAGCTTGAGTTTGGTGCCCCATCAACATCTCTGCCGAGACCAAAGCTTGCAACAAATCAGCTAGTGAGGCCAAAATGCTCAGAAACTTTTGGGCAGAGAGTGAAATACCAAATTCATCTGAGTCTCCAGATTATAATCTGCACTCAGAACCTCAAGTTTGTTCAGATGGGCCATCAATTTTGAGGACGTAATCCCTTACGGGTTTGTCCTCCACCATTTTCAGCGACGACATCTCTCGCAAGGTAATCTGACGGGTCCCTCATTTTTGACCCACCCGTCAGTTGGCTCATCTGATTTTGGTGTGTCAAGAATCCACTTGTGCTTTTGTGCAGTTAGGACAATTATAATTTTTCGTTTCTTTTTTTTATATAGTCTCCATACATATTGTATTGACTTTAAGTATATTAACAGTGGATTAAAAGGTTACGACATGCTGAACTGAAATAAATAACTATATGCATAAGCACAAATATATCACAAGGTTCGATCACATGTTTCATATTAAAATTTCAAAAAAATATGAACATGCATCAGCCAACATCTCAAAACAGTTTAAATAAGCCACGTGGGGTGAGTCATTATTTAAACACATTCAAGCAGGTTACAAACAAGAACAGTTACAAACCTTTAATATCAAGATTAATAGTTGGCTCCCACTTGACCAATATAAAATATATATGCATATCAATTTTATACCAAAGTAATAACCATGATTAAATACAGAATTATTATTTCGCTTTGATCGAGCCTCGTGGGAAGGGTCATCGTCGCCACTAGTAATAATCCACAATCATCCAATTGGAATTTATTCATGTGAAAGCTATCTTTTGACATCCGTGGAAATTTCTCCAAAAAAATTCACAAATAAATAAATCATGGAGGTCAATAATTAATTCAATTTTATTATTCGGAATAAAATTGTCAATTAATTGTTTAAGCATACTTAGTAATTTTTTTAAAGTGAGATTTTTTCAAAATATTTTCTCATGCATCATAAATTTAAACACAATTTAAATAAGCATAAAATAATGCATAAACATCAAGACAAAAAATTAAACATATTGGGCACATTTATCCAATTGTCATGGTTAATTTTGTCATGTCTTGATCTTGAGAAATCGCCTTCATAGCCTTTCATCGTCTCGAAAAAGCTCCCACTTGACCGTTTTAAAAAAAAAATGCCTTGTCAAACCACGTCATCGACCATCTCATGGTCGGAAGCCGCTTAGCACCTCCGGCCGTGTCGAATGGCGTCCGTCTTCATGCCAAACCGCCCGAGCACGTCGCCCGTGTCACCCGCCCGGAAATCTCAGCCGCGTCGCCGCCCGTGTTGCCCATTCGCCCAGCGAATCCCGACAGATCTTCGGCCCCTCCGGCCTCGCCCAGCGCTGTGCATGTACCCTTGTCGGCGTCGTCGCAGCGTCTTCGAATCTTTGACCTTTACCACGCTTACGCCGGGCTTGCTTCGGTTAGGATCCCGCTTTTTAATTCTTCGTTCCCGCCTCCGTTTTCCGATCCGGTTACAATTTATTTAAAAAATAAATAAACCTAGATCTAGACTAGTCTATTACATTGATCAAATCAAACAAATTCTAATATACTCGTGGATTTTCTCACAAGGCAAAACGAATCCGAACGAATCGAATTAAAAAACCACAATTTATATGCATGCATAAATAAACACATTAAATTCCATGACAATTGGATACCTGCAAAAATGATCTAGCAATTCTACTATCCAATTTCAAAATTTAATGACAGCGAATTAAATTACAATTTAAAATTTAGAGCCCGAAACCAAGGCTCTGATACCAGTTGTTGGGAAATTACTTGCCCGGATCTATTCGGGATGAATATTTTAATACAAATTTAATTCTAACAATTATTACTAGCATGAATTAATCCTAAATTAATTCAAATAATAATTCAACAACAAATCATGCATATAAACATTTCACGTAAATCCTACGCATGCGGAATTACTACGAGTTTACGTGAACTTACCTCTTGGAATGACAATGGTCTCGTCGATGAAAACACACCAAAAGACCTTCCCAAGTATTCCCTAATCCTTGCTCGACAATCCGGTGGAAGGATGCTCGCGAACAATTAACAAAAGGAAAAATAAACTTTGTTGCACCACCTTTGTGAATTTACTAATTTTTTCAGCACATGGAATTGTACTTGAGAATGAAACATTCATCCCCTATTTATAGAGGGGGTTGGACGATTTTTAGTGATAAAATAATATGGAAAAATCTTTTTCTTGATCTCCAAGAAATCTTGAATATATCTCCTATATTCTTTTCTCCATAATTAAAATATTCCACAAAAATCCCACATCATCTTGTTATGGAAATTTTCGAAAATAATAGGACCAAGATTCCAAGATTTAGATCTTCTTGAATTTATGAGATATACTTGTATTCCAAGAAATACGTATCTTCCATAATATATTTTCAAGAAAATCAAGAAAATCTTTCTTTCCCTTTATATTTCAAAAATTTCGAAAATCACATATGAATAACCAAGTGGGAGATTTCTTGAATTTAATGAGATAATCTTGTATTCCAAGAATACATATCTTCATTTCATAACAAAATTCAAAGAAAATCTTTCTCCCCTTTTATTCATAATTTTCGAAAATTATGAGAAAAAATAAGCAACAAAATTTATTTTATTTTTAAACACTTGTTTCAGTTATTGGACTTTACCTTGGGCTACTTGGGGGGCCTTTAGGAGAATTAAGATTGGACCTTCCAATGGACCTTGAATTATCAATATTGAGCCACAATATTATTCAAGCCCATAAATATTAATTAATCTCACTATATAATTAATATTGCACTATCCATCTTAACTCATATTACAGTTAATATGGCTCCCGGTTATTATTTCCCGTGTTTAAGATTATCTAGCCCATTAATTAATTCAAGCCACTAAAATAGCTTTCCATTAATTAATATCTTTTATCCTTGGTAAAGGAACGGTTCAACATTATTATCCATACCGGAAACTAGTTCCACTTGCAAGATTTGGTATGATAAAACTTATGAACCTCCCAAGGGGGCAAATCGAACAAGCGTACTTGCACACGATTCTCCGTATTAAATCTTAGCAATCGCATGTGACCAATAGTATTGCCCAAGATATAGAGTATTGAATATCATTGATTCTCTTCCCGT
This sequence comes from Stenogyne calaminthoides, assembly GCA_037126765.1. Classification (NCBI taxonomy): domain Eukaryota; kingdom Viridiplantae; phylum Streptophyta; class Magnoliopsida; order Lamiales; family Lamiaceae; genus Stenogyne; species Stenogyne calaminthoides. The sequence continues at coordinate 29,851,577 of JBBCBC010000012.1, forward strand.
AATAAGTCAAAGCAATAGTTACCAACCACACGCAATCCTATTTAAGGGACGAAGATTAAGAAATAACTAACCACTGAGGTCTAATTCTTCCTAGTTCAGTTCTGAAGAATTTGTCCTCCTGTAGGTCATCTTCAATGCATCAGTCATGCACTAGTGTAATATCTTGGTCAAGAGAAACCAATCTGAGCATTACACTACAACCTTTCACGATGGATTGTTCATTTCCATCTAGGTCGTGAATGGTGTACTTTTAGTTACAAGGAACTGTTAATTTAATCTTCTGTGATCTGGTATCACTAAATTAACTACAATGTAACACATACTATTTATTGAACAGTTATGCAGTAAATATATGTAACATTCGATGATATTTAAAGTATCAGTGATAAACAATTTATTTCAGTAAATAAGTCCGAAATTCAGTCTGATTATACAAAGTAAAAACATACTTTCCAGTATAATCCCAACAGTGGTTCCTCGTCAACCTCCATCCTAGGACTTTTCTCCAACAACCAAGCCTCAAAAAGCGTGAAACTCCTGTGGCTTGAGTGGTCAATGGCGACAAACTCCCAAAACGGCGGTGGCGGCGAGGCTGATCATCGGATAGAGTTTAGGCGGGAAAAGACCACCAAAACTCCCAAGGGCGGCCACTAATGTGACGTAATACAATTAATTTTATAATAAATTTATCTTCATAATTTTTTAGTCCTTTTTTATCGGGCAAATTATGACTCAAACCCATGTTCTCATAACATAGATAGTGGTGCTCTAACCGCTTGAGCTATTCAACTTCGTCAAAATTTATCTTCATAATTAATTCAACAATGAATTTCATTACTCTCTAAGATAGAAAATTGGTCAATATATAAAGTGGACGTTAGCATTGCTGAAGTAAAAAAACAAAGAACAACGTATTTTAGTGGTTGGAAATTATGTGGAGAAATGTTGTATGATACTAAAGAACAATCCTTCATTTTCTATTAATTTTGTAAGATGGAAAATTATTTTTTCGACTCACGAATTAGTTAGAGTTTCTCGTTTTTATGAGACTCTTATTGTTAATTGAGTAGGACTCTTGCGAAATATTGCACAATAGTGATATGTGCAGTACACCACAATTAAAATAAATTTAAACAAAATTCGCGGGTCGGGTCGTGGCGGGCGGACAATGCGGGCCTGGGCGACGGGTTGGGCCGACGCTTTTATATTTATAGAAGGATATTTTTATCAAATATGTGTTGTAGCCTAATGATTTATATATATATTTTTTAGTATATTTGGTCGCAGATTCAGTTTTTATTGAGCACATGATTTTTAAAATATATTTTTTGTGTGTTACTACATGAAAAATATATTATATTTATAGAAACGAAATGTGTTACTACGTGAAATAAAAATTACGTTATCATTTAAAAAAAAATACATTATCATATGGTAACACATTGTTGTTCATATGGTAACACATGAGTATTCACTTAGTATCACAACGACATGTGTACAGTGTTACATATTACTAAAAAAACACGTGTTACTACATGAAAAAAAAAGTGTTACCCTATGAAGAAAAACGTGTTACCACATGAACAATACCAGTACAAGCGCGAAAAGAAATCCTCAATCCAAAATTACAG